>JAMKCH010049407.1:0-10808 GCA_023653785.1 Ophioderma brevispina | reverse complement strand
TTCGAAGGAGACCTGAAAAACTAAAACCTAACCTTGGTTAGAAAAGCTAACCAAACTGGAACACACATACACATACATACGGACATGCGCGCCCTCACAATATCCCCCTCTGCTTTTCAAGCAAGGGGGATAAAAATAACACCAGTGGCAGTGAGTACTTACTTGCTCTCAAGATGATCAAAATCATTGAGGCACAATTCCTTGGAATCTTGTGAGAGATAAATGGTGTCAACATCCTGAAGAGAGAGAGAGAGGAGAAAGTAAGACAGGTCAATGTACTATTTAATAAAGTGGGAAAAACAATAACAAAATAATGAAAAGGGAAAAACCAGACAAGTGTGTTACAAGAACATAAACCTAGCTATTGAACAGAATGACATCTGCAAGTGCAGACTGGTTTTAAGTCTTTGGGGCTGATCCAGAGGGTGTATTGATTGAGTCCATCACACAATGCACAGGTTTTGGAAATTTCACTTCAATAAGATCATGTAATCCCACAAAAAATCCCCCAACCCCAACTTTTACACTCATTTTAGCCCACAAGGTACTAGTACTTTTTTGCATAAACATGAAATGTCTTGTGGTTCTTAAACTTCTTGAACACTTTTTATCTCTAAGTACTGATATGTTTAGTACAGTACAGTATAGGCACATTACAATGCATTATGGGATTGATTCAAAATGCCCTCTGGGCCAACCTATGTGCAGAAGTAGTATAAGGACACTTTAGAAGTTAAGTACCAAAAGTTGGAAATACCTCGAACTGATATACTTTCACAATTTTATATCAATTCCCAACTGATGTGCAACAGTTATTGTCACTTCCATGAATACGGCTTATTGCAGTAACTCAAGTTTAGTCCTACTGCAATTTTAGATTCAAACTTTTGGAATTTTGGGTGGGATAAAACTTGAATATTTTCTGGTCCTTTGATTCATGCAGAACATGTTAAGAGGTCAGTTACTCTTGCTGTGTAAGTGTAATGTACAGCTTAATCAGGATTGTAATTGGGACTTTGCAATATTTGAAAAATACTGCAAGTAATCTTGCATCATCCCCCTGGCAAGATGTCAGTCTGGAACATGACCTCAGATGACATTTGACCTTGGTCCATGACTTTTGACATCATCCACATATGAGGGAACCCCTATTGCACCTTACCCCCAAGTCCGGTTTAAATCCGACTTCAACTTTTTGAAGACCTGAAAAATGTAAACCTAACCAAAGTGGAACACACATACATACACATGCAACATGACCTCAGATGATCTTTGACCTTGGTCCATGACCTTTTTGACATCATCCACATATGAAGGAACCCCTACTGCACCTAAACCACAAGTCTGGTTTAAATCAGACTTCAACTTTTCAAAGAAGACATGAAAAACAAAAAACCTAACCAAACTGGAACACACACATACATACAGACATTTGCACCCTCGCAATATCCCCCTCTGCTTTTCAAGCCAGGGGGGTAATAATAAAATGAAAAAATATAGGGGTGAGATTATTCTCCAGCATGGGACTCTACTCAGATCAATGCAGGTTATGTGGGTCATGTTTCTTTAAAACAAAAGTCTACCCTACCAAAATATTTGTGACTACTGTGACTAACACTAAAGGGTACTACTGTTTTTAAACCAAAGCGATCATATCTTGCCATTGTATATTTTTAATCAGATGACAAAACATGTGAGAGTGATAGCTGCAAAATAAAGATAAACCAGCCCTGTGTTCATTTCCACATTTAAGGTTTTGGCAACAAATGCCAATGTTATGTCAATCTTGAGTCCTGTGATTCTAAATCTTTTGTTTCATGCTTCACTGGATATCCTTGAGAAAAAGGTTATTTGTAAAAAGGTAACAGGCAGAAAGTGTAATTTCTTGCAGAGACAAATTAATCAGCTTGTCAGATTAGGCGTATGAAAGTCAATGTTATGTTTCCCGTAACCCGCCCGCGTTATGATTTTCTGCCCGCGTTAGAGATGCTGAAAGTTCATTATTTTGTATTTTAAAGAAAATATCAATGTTTCTTCTTGTGATCACATCTTGTGAATGTGATTTTAGTAGATTTTAAACCAAAGAACAGTTGCAAAATCATTTCTAAATGTAGGGTGGTGGTTTGACAAATAGAGCATGCCGAAGGTTGGTAAAATGGCTGTTTCTTCAAAATTACGAATAATGAATAATGAAAATGAAATAGTTGCCTCATTATGATTTGCAAAAAATGTTACGGGAAACATAACATTGACTTTCATTGGCCTTAGGCACACATACAACACAGAAGATACAAAATATCTCAACTTTTTTCATGTCAGGGAAGGGGGAGGGGGAGGGGCAAGGCTGAGGATCACAAAATGCCACTTAAAGGTGCATTTTGTGATCCTAGCACCTCATTTGTGTTTATGGTTCAATAGATATCACAGAGAAAATGCTATTTCCAAAATTTTAGTTGGTTCTGATGTAACATAACAGTGCATAACATAACAGTGCATAACATTTATTTCTATCCACAATCATACATCAATATAAACATATCACATACATAGTAAATAATGTAATTGTATATATGAAGTGTAATGTGGAAGAGTACTGGAGAATAAGCCTAATAATGGCCTGTCAAGTTCCAGACTCTATTTCTATTTGTTTATAGTTTGATATAAGTGACTTTTTATAATTAAGTTTAAAAGAATGAAGATTTTTTGAGTTTTTGACATGAGGTGGACTGGTGTTCTATTGTTTAACGCCAAGGTAAGATATAGATTTACCACTAAATTCAAGTTTAATATTAGGTTATTTGAAAGTCTGAAGCATGTCTTGTAGGATAAGTGGTTTTCAGCCATTTGTTACAAACATGTGGTCCAAATGTGGAGGGTAACAAAGATTATTGCTACATTTTACATGAATGTACCAATATTAAGTTTACACAAATCCATTATTTTAGTTGTTGTTTAAAACAATAAAGGATTTGATGCACTTCTGTAATCAATATTGCTGACTGCTCTCAGTGCACGCTTTGAAGATATGCAGTTTTTCATACAAGAATTGCATGCACTTGCCCATGCAGTGATACCCATATGTAATGGTGGTAGAGAAACAGTGTGTTATAGAGCTAAGCAGTGCATTTTCAGGTAGACAATGTTTTAATTTATATAAAATTCCAATAATGATAGAACATTTCTTCCTTAATTCCTCAATGTGATTTTCCAGGTAAGGTTTTGGTCAATAGTGAATCAAAAAATTTAAAAAGCATTAACTTGTTTATGTTAGTATCATCGATTGAGATATTCAATTGTTTAATTCAGTTTGTTGTTTTATTTGAGTGCCAAAAAGCATGTAAGTTCGTTTTCTTAGATTAGTGAAAATTTATTTGGACTTGAACAGGTGTTCAGTTTACTAATACCATTATTTCATAAATGGGTGTTTAGTTTAGTAATATCATGATGTGAGTAAACGCACTGGTATCATCTGCATTATAATATAAAAGACAATTCGTGAGCAGCATTTGGAATATCATTAACAGAAATGATAAATCCCAAGGGTCCTAAAATAGAGCCTTGGGGCTGCATTTTCATGCTATGAGCAAATATTCATTTCACGGTGCCATATAGACCACATTTCTTCCAGAGTAGATCAAATCTGCACATAAGATTAGGCACATCACATACTACACTTAGGCCGACAGTTCAGATGATATAAACATCTCAACTTTTAGAGTAAGTCGGGGGACGAGGTTGTGGATCACGAAATACCCCTCTAAGGTCAAAAGACAATTATATTTTATAGTGTATAGGCTCTAGGGGGAGTTTGTGTACATGACTCTTTTTGAAAATGACTATGCATTTTCTTATTAGACCTATATGCCAAGTTCTTCAAAAAAATGTTGGGGGTACTAAAATCAGATGTGGTACAATTAATTAAACAGCACATCTATGATTGGCTGGTTGTCTCCCACAGATGTCAATTGGCTAAAATAATAAAATTAAATTCATTATCCATCATCTATGAATGCTATATTTTGATTTCTGTTGATTGTATCAGTACTACACACCTTTTGAAAATAATTCAATGCCCTTTTGCCAATTTAGAAGCATATCAAAGCTCTAAGGCCCAAGTAGAGCTATAAAACTGTTCAAAATAATCCATATGGATTTGAGCGCATCTTGCCTTGCTATAGTTTCATTTTAATTTTCTTCAAAGTGCCAAAAATGTTTGTATGGTAATTTTGTGAATATTTAAGAGCATTTATTTGGTGTAAACTAGTTGCTGTGAATTGATTACTTCCCCAAAATCATATATATATATATATATATATATATAGTGCAATCCTCGATGTACCCAATGTTTATGTCATGTCGATATATGACAATGCGAAAAAATATGCCAATGATAGCACTACTGCTGTTTGCAGAGATGATTAAAATTTATTACTGAAAAATATTGGTGCTTGCCATATTCATGAAAATTTCCTGTTGCATAAAACATTTGTTTCATAAAACATGTATAAAGCCCAAGAAAGGATATGCAAACATATTTTTCTCTCTAATTCCTTACTTCAAAGTACACTTTGTTTTACATGAGTTGCTAATTTGTTCCTTCAATCTATAAATAATTCTCTATTATTCATTCCCTCAAATTAGAATTCATAAAATGAATTAGCCTATCTATTCATTCAAGTTTTATTTGTTTACAATTCAAAGGAATGCATTACCTAATTTGTTTCATTAAGCTATAATCTGTGGGAATGAATCACCTAATTCATTCCCCTTGAATTATAATTTGCTGGAACAAAATTAGTTTATTTGTTACCCACATCATCATCATTGGTCGTCCATGGACGGAATGGAAGAAACACTAGCAACGTACTGAACCCAGATTTCTCTATCATGTATGAGTGTTGGATCTTTTGTGGATTTAGGCCGAGATCACTCTCGATGGTATTGGGATTAATGAAGGGTTCTTCTACCCACCGGTTAATTTGTTTTCACAAAAACTAAATTCTGGGAATTAATTAGCTAGTTCATTCCCTAAGTTAAGTTAGGAGTTCATTTGCACAATTTATAATTTGTTGTTAAAGTTGTAATTTGCCCCCTCAAAACAATTAGTCAAAGTCCCAAATTATTGTTTATGGGGAAAAAATAGCTATAGTGTTATTTATCTTCATTGAGTAAGTGACATCAGCACGGTCGGGTATTTATCGAAACACATCCAAGTACCGCCTTTAAACGGCGTGTGTGTACGCCAGTGTTTCAATCAATGCTTGTGATGTAATGCCGCAACCACTGAATATCGCTCTGACGTCACTGACTCGAGGAAGATAAATGCAATAGTTTGGTTCCGTCAGGTTGTAATTATTATACTTCAATTCTTCTCCCGATGAGAAGTTGGCTTATTTGATCATGGTTAATTCTCCTACAAATTACCAATTCCTCAACAAAATGAGCTAATTGGTTGTATCAAATTAAGTTTGTAGCTATATAAATGGTATCCACAGATGTTGCATGGTATGCAATCGAACCAACAAGGTGGTAGGGCATAAGACATCTCTCAATCCATATACAGTTTCATCAAAACTAGCCATGGTTTTGAGAACAAAACTGAGATAAAATGGCACTACCAAGGACCTTATGACACGATAGCTGCCTTTAGCCAATAAGATGTCTACTCTTTCAGAGGAAAGTATGGCAAACAAATGACACAGGACAAATAAGCAAAATGCTTCAGTTTGTGTCATCTTTTGGCAAGTTTTTTTTCAAAAAGAGTTTATGTTTCAAGGTATGGAACATCAAGCCAAAAAAAATAAAGATGGATATATTTTGATATCAGGCTCTATTTTTTGGTTCAACCACATTTCTGCGAATGGTAATTTCTAGAGAAGAAAGGGAAGGACAGGAGATGGGGAAGCGAAGGAGATAGGGAAGGACAGAAGAAAGGGGACAGGACAGGAGATAGGGAAGGACAGGAGAAAGGGAAGGACAGGAGGAAGGGAAGGACAGAGGAAGGGAAGGATAGCAGAAAGAGAAGGACAGGAGCAAGGGAAGGACAGGAGGAAGGGAAGGTAGCAGAAAAGGGAAGGACAGGAGAACGGGAAGGACAGGAGGAAGGGAAGCGGATAGCAGAAAGGGAAGGACAGGAGAAAGGGAAGGACAGGAGAAGGGAAGGACAGGAGATAGGGAAGTGACAGGAGAAGGAAGGACAGGGATCGGGAAGGACAGGAGAAGGAAGACAGGAGGAAGGGAAGGATAGCAGAAAGAGAAGGACAGGAGAAAGGGAAGGACAGGAGGAAGGGAAGGATAGCAGAAAGGGAAGGACAGGAGAAAGGGAAGGACAGGAGAAAGGGAAGGACAGGAGAAGGGAAGGAAAGGAGAAAGGGAAGGCAGGAGAAGAGGAGGACAGGAGAAAGGGAAGGACAGGAGAAAGGGAAGGAAAGGAGGAAGGAAGATAGCAGAAAGGGAAGGACAGGGAAAGGGAAGGACAGGAGGAAGGGAAGGACAGGAGATAGGGAAGGACAGGAGAAAGGGAAGGACAGGAGATAGGGAGGACCGGAGCAAGGGAAGGACAGGAGAAAGGAAGGACAGGAGGAAGGGAAGATAGCAGAAAGGGAAGGACAGGAGAAATGGAAGGACAGGGAAACGGGGGGGAGAGAGGAGTGAAGGGAAGGAAAGGAGAAAGGGAGGGAACAGGAGGACAGGGAAGAGAGAGAAAAAGAGAAGGAAAGGAGAAGGGAAGGACAGGAGGAAGGGAAGGAGGAGAAGAAAGGGAAGGACAGGAGAAAGGGAAGGACAGGAGAAAGGGAAGACAGGACCCCGTAGGGAAGGACAGGAGAGAAAGGGAAGGAAAGGAGATGGGGAAGGACAGGAGAAAGGGAAGGACAGGAGAAAGGGAAGGACAGGAGGAGGGAAGGATAGCAGAAAGGGAAGGACAGGAGAGGAAAGGGAAGACAGGAGAAAGGAAGGACAGGAGATAGGGAAGGACAGGAGAAAGGAGGACAGGAGATAGGGAAGGACAGGAGAAAGGCCCCGAACGACAGGAGAAGGGAAGGATAGCAGAAAGAGAAGGACAGGAGAAAGGGAAGGACAGGAGGAAGGGAAGGATAGCAGAAAGGGAAGGACAGGAGAAAGGGAAGGACAGGAGAAAGGGAAGGACAGGGAGAAGGGAAGGAAAGGAGAAAGGGAAGGCAGGAGAAGAGGAGGACAGGAGAAAGGGAAGGACAGGAGAAAGGGAAGGAAAGGAGGAAGGAAGATAGCAGAAAGGGAAGGACAGGGAAAGGGAAGGACAGGAGGAAAGGGAAGGACAGGAGATAGGGAAGGACAGGAGAAAGGGAAGGACAGGAGATAGGGAGGACCGGAGCAAGGGAAGGACAGGAGAAAGGAAGGACAGGAGGAAGGGAAGATAGCAGAAAGGGAAGGACAGGAGAAATGGAAGGACAGGCGAAGGGAAGGACAGGAGATAGGGAAGGACAGGAGCAAGGGAAGGACAGGAGAAAGGGAAAGGAGTAAAGGGAAGGACAGGGAAAGAAAGTATAGGAAAAAGAGGAATGGATAGGAGAAAAGGAGGATGTGATAAAGGGAAGACAGAGCAAGGGAAGGACAGGAGAAAGGGAAGAGGAACAGAGAAAGGGAAGATAAGAGAGAGGGAAGGACAGGAGAAACGGATGGTACAGGGGAGAAAGCAAACGAGCATTGACTTACCCAAGCGACTTCTGCTTGGTATGTCTCTCCATGTAAATCACACATACAGGCCTACAGCTGTGTGAATCCACACATGGTCCTAACTCTGGAATGGTCATTCTAATCCACCGTATTGTGGATGCTGGTATTGCGTTCAGGCGGCAGGATGAAGATCTTGGGAATCATTTGCTTGAGAAAGAAAATAAAGGTTAGGTTAGGTTATTAAATCCACACAAATCAAGTGGACAACTAGCCAGTAATACAAAAAAACATGTAAGATGTCCAGGGTATAGCATAAACCTGTGCTATGTATGACACACATGTTCGGTGATTGCTTATTAAGGCGTTGGCTCCTTATCTGCTCATGGGACTCTACGAATGCCTGGATCAAAGAATCTCTACTATCGTAATAAAACAGATGGTTGTTCTCTTACTGTGAAGCATAGATGGACGGTTTTTAGCTGGGCAAGAGAGATCTAAGTTAGCATGGTCGTGTAATTCGTCCAACCAAAAAGACCATTTTGCTTTTGCATTGACATGAATTTTTTTTGCATTTATTTGAAATTTGATTTAAATCTTGATATTGCTAAGTTACTTTATATAAGAAAGCTGAATACTGTCAATTTTGGACAAAATTATCTTGATTAGACCAGGTCTAACTTTAAACCTGGTCAACTTTGTGTGCATACAGGACTTAGAGTTTAACTTGAAAGTTGACGTCTTACACTTTGGAAAAAAAATATTTCTGCCAATCTAAGGGTGCATTTCAGTTATAGTCATATACTTCCAAATGCTAATTATGTCGCCACTGGTTTTGATGATAATCACAGAATCGTGATACAAATTATAAACATTTAAAAGTTACAAAGCATTATATGATATTTGAAAATCTGTTGGAATCAGAGAGTAAACTCCACTGTAAGGGTTGTTTTTAGACGTTGTTGTATGAATGGTTTATAACCTGTCACTAATTTAGATTCATTGGGGTTGTTGCTTCATGAATGGAGGTTGGACTTCAAATCTCCAATAGATGAAACTGGGAAAATACTTGCCAAATTAAAACTTGCAAGGACACTGGTAGGGAGTAAATAGCAAATCGCCATTAATATTTGCAAATAGTGTCATCACTATTTGCACATGATTACTTGCACGCACCACTACGACATCCATGTTTTGTCAAATTAGACATTGGAACCTTTATTACAGTAATGAGCCAATCAGAGCAAGATGCACATGAGCGCATAATATGCACAAATAACAATGACAGTGTGCTGGTATTACTTGCATGAATCCATGCAACACATACCAAGTGTTTGTCAAATTTGACATGGGGATCTTTAGAATTTCACCTTTTAGGCAACTTATTAACCAAGTCTAACATAAACTCGAATGAACAAACCACACGGAAGAAATGTGCTGTCCCCAATCATAAAAGAGCATTCCCAATGGCTTCAGCCAGGGGAATAAAAACCATACATGAAACCTTAACATATCCCATCCTACCCCCCCCCCACACCAAGCACATACAACGCACACACACAATATGTACAACTGGGAAAGGATATACTTTCCCCGAAAGGTGACAAACTGCAATAATTATCACGACAAATGATATTACCATTATTATATTGTGGATAACAGTGGATAACTGCTGTCTACGACAGGACTTACAAGATTTCAAATTTCTTGCAATGACTGCATATTGGAGTTATAGTTTTACTTGGAATATACTGATACTTTAGTTGCATTCATGATTTCAGCACATTTATTTTTGTTTATGATTCACTAGATATCCTCAAGAAAAGGTTATTTCCAAAATTTCAGTTGATTCTGATGTTGCATTTTTGTGTTATGAGCGAATTAGTTGCATCGTGCTGCCCCCATAGACTACTGTGTAGTAATTCTCTCTGTTATGAACGAAAATACAAAATTTTGAATTTCTTCTGGAGTAGATCAAATTTTCAAGTAAGATTAGACACACATACTATATACTTGGGCCAACAGTTCACATAATATAAAAATCTCAATTCTTTGAGGAAAATGGGGGGAGACGAGGCCTGTGCGCGAGGCTGTGCGCGAGGCTGTGAATCACGAAATGCCCCATTAATAGCAATTGGGTGAGTAAAATTCTTCCCTTGATAGCAAATCAAGTCAGAAGAACAAGGTTATGAATCACAACATGCCCCTATAAATGATTGAAGTATATAAAGTTTTTATCTTGATACAATGGCCTTCAAACCCAAAAACCCATCTGCAAAGTTTTGTGCTGATATTTCAACAGTTTTGCTGTGAGAGCTAAACGCATGATTATGTAATCCCCATAGAATACTGTGATATAAAATGGGGATCGATTATGCACAAATTAATTGGTCGAGCTATGAGTTGCAAAAATCTGGGCGAGACAAGTCGAGCACAGTATTTTAAAACTCATAGCGAGAACAATTAATATGGGTGTAAATCATCCAATTTTATCATTATCATGTTTTGGATCCGATATCTTCACACACTTGGACTCCTCAAACATGACATGTAAAATATTGGTCGAACAAAAAATTGGTCACATTTTCGCTCATAACATCCAAACCAAACATCCTTTAGCCCTAAGATTTCACAGTGTAAATGAGAAAATAGTAGCTTTCTTCATATACCAAATCTTGACCACTTTCAGTAAAATCTGGGCTTCTAGGGCGAGGCTGTTAGCGATTGGAACATGATCCTTTAATGATTAGGGTACTGCTAACTAGATTTTCAACTACAACAACATTACTCCATCAAGATCTTTCACAAAACAAGGACCCATAACTAAATTCTAGGACTGATCCAAAAAATTTGTTTTCTTACTTCAAATTTGTTCCAACTTTTAAAATTCATATCATTTCATTCCACTTTTTGAGAAAAAACTATGCAGCACTGCTACAATGGTCCCCCTAAATACATTGGGAAGTAAGCACTTACTGCTAACTCAACTATCTTAACTCCTAAAACCATGGCATGAAATTAATAAAACAGTTCCGAATATCTAATGCTAGTAGTAAACAATCTGAAAACAAGTCTACAACATAATGGACACCTACTGATACATGGTCTTTACGCAAAGGCCTGTTATGACGTCTATCAGATGCATGACTGACTTTTGC
>JAMKCH010049406.1:0-11273 GCA_023653785.1 Ophioderma brevispina | reverse complement strand
GGTTTTTTTACATCAATTTTATCAAGAACAAGCCATGAACGAGATAAAATCTAAATTTGGATGACGCCGACCCTTCATCATCAGGCTGTTCCCAAAAAATAGCTCCGGAGCGATTCTGTCATTTCTACAACGTAATGAGCCTGAACCAAGCAGGAAGTGATACATGATTCAGTGTTTCTAACGAAAGCCACCAAAAGCTATTGCATATTTTGGCCTTTCTAATTTCACTCTAGTAGTAGTATCCAAAGTTTTAAATCCGGTTTTTGTCCCAGCTAAACGGGTGGCCAAATTCACCTCACACTCGTAACATCACCCTTACTCCATCTTCAATTCACCTGATTCCAATTCACCTTCCATCCTCAACCCACCTCCTACTCTCCTCCTCCACTTGCTCCCTTCCTGTCCTCCTTGGTCATCCCCTTCTCCCCAAACCACCCACCTTGAACTCAAAAGCCTTCTTAAAAACTGCTTGTCATCTTCCTCAGCACATCCCATAAATGTAACACCTTTGCCTCCTGCCACTGGCAGGGTAGAATTTTTGTCGCTGTTTGCGTGAATCAGTCTTGATTCCGCCAAACACATTTTTGCGTGAATCATCTAATTCACTACTGTGGTAAGTTTTTAAAGTTAAGAGAATCAACAATGATTCATGCAAATCAGTTTCCGAGAATCTTTGGGCGAGAATCGATTCTCGGATTCTCGGCGAAATTCTAGCCCTGACTGGTCCTCAAGTCTCAAGTCCTCATCTTCTGTTTTTTTTTTTTCTTCCTATCCACCAACAATTGAGACACTAATTTTACATTTTGGATATCAATAACACAGAATGTTTCAACAACACAACACTATTTTTTTTTTTTTAATTTTTAAAATTTGTCCCCTTTTAATGTGTGCATCCCCCACACATGGTGGTAGGTAAAAAACAAGCAATTCTTGAATCACTAGTGTTGCCAGCTTTGGCGATTGCTTGTTTGGTTCCCATATAGCTATTTTAACTTTTGCTACACCAGGTTAAAGACACTAGCAGTGATTCACCCCGCCAGAGTCACAATATTTTGAAATTTCAGTAATACTTAAAATCGAAGGATTAGTCTGTATAATTCTCATAAGTTATTCTTTCCAACTGAAATTGCCAGAAAAGGAAGAAAACGGCAGTCTTCAATGATATGACTCTCCATTGAAGTACGTGTTGTAGTAATGTCCGTTCGGACAGTAGTGGCTAAAATATCGGATTCTGTGCTTTTAGTTCACTCTTCTGGTCTTATCATTTGCAGGTATTTAGGGTACCCATACTTGTTAACAGAAGACATGCAAAAATCTTTTTTTGAAGATTTTTTTGAAGTTTAATGATTTAGCAATCACTGATCAGTGTCTTTACCTGAAAAACTTAACACATATGGATTGATTGATTGGGTGGAACGGACAGGACAAACTGAATTTGTATCCTCCCGTACCTCCTGCAACCCTTGCTGAAGCATAGGTTGCAGTATAAGATCTTGAAAAAAATGGTCAGGTGGGTAGGGCATGCCACCTAACAGCAACAGCACATTCAAAACAGCATCAACTTTCCGGGTGCTAACTTAAACGGTCGGAGGCGTCTTTACGCATTCGAATCGGTACACACAGAACTTGACTAAGACTAGGCCTGGTCAACGAATATTTAATCCCTAAAAATGGAAACCATTATTGAATTACACTATTTTGCCGCGGGGTTAATCCTCTAACACCCGACGGATTTTGAGTCAATAATGTTTTTCTTAATTTATAATGATATTACTCAGATCTTTGAACAAAGTTTTAAGAAGAATGATTTTTTTATGTCCTGGGACCGAGACTGCCATAGTAAATGAACGTAGCAGCTCCCCAAATAATACCGTTTGAAATCCCCAATGCCCAAAATCGAGCAGATCGCGTGTCCTACCCCCTCCCCCCTGAAAATGGTCACAACCATATCCCTGATTATGGAAATGACCACACCAGCACAAATCAAGGGCTAAGACAAAACTGCACAGTTATTTGTTTTACTTACTGTTTGTAGTGTGGATCATCTGCATCGACAAACTGGTTCTCCACAAATTGAATTGTAAGTGATGATTTCCCTGCAATAAAAAATAATCAAATTTATGCATGTTGTATATATTTTTACCTCAGGTCAATACAAATTTAGGCTTACTAAGTACCGTACTTGGAATAAGACACAATGGATAAACCCAGCAATTTCCCCATTCACCATTTTTTTTTTCTCAAGGGAATTGCACTTTTGTCCTGGGATGCCACATTTTTGTGGGTTTTCTGTTTGAACTTTACAAACATGCACGACACTCAGCAAAAAAAGAAGTCCCCGTCTGATACTTTTTGAAGAACATCAAAAGGTATTTAATTTATTTTTTAAATTATAGTCAAAAACTGATGGATGTGCAAATTTCTTCACGCACAAAATAGACAATTTAAACTTGTGCCCGATTCACATTGTTTTTTACCATGAAATCATCCAGTTTATGAAATTCAATGCAAGAAAAAAAGTTGCACTTTTTCTGCAAATTCAATTTCAGCACAGAAAAGTGAAGCAGTACTCATTGCTTTCTGGCATAAAACCACATTTATTTATTCTCCATTCAAGGCTATCACCTCACAAGGACGCAAAGCTGTTCAAAGTCAATAATGGGTAGGTCCACCGTCCTGCTCAATGACTTCAAGACATCTCTTGCACATACTGTTTGACCAAAGTGCATATACGCTGCTGATCTAAGTTGGCCCAAGCCCGTTGCAAATGTGCTGCAATCATGCACAGATGTGTTTTCTTTCATTTCCTATAGGCTTCCACTCTTGTGTCATCCCACAAAGGTTCTAATGGGATTGCATAGGGGATCTTGCACGGCCTTCCATGTGCTCAATTTCACGTTGGTTCTTCCAGATTTAACCGGTGGGTTTGGTACAACATGAGCACGGTGAGGGTGTTGCGTTATCATCAATGCTAACCGTGGACATGTCTAGCTGACATATGTTGTTAAGGTGAGGTCAACACTTCTTGGAAGGATCCTTTACATTCCTGTTCTGCCGAAACTTCACTATCAGTTTCCGGATACCCTTTGGCGTAAACTCCTAACCTTCTTGCCTTACAGGTTTTACACCTTCATCTAGAAGGCAGTAGCTCGCCCCCCTTTTAAAGTTTGTCATGCGCGGATCTTTAAACACTAACCATACAGAACCTGTATGCAGACATGACAAACCCAACACAGATAAACACGATGACATGACTTTTGCCTTTTAATCCCAAAGAATTTCACAGTAAAAGAGATTATGTAAACTATGCAGAAGCCCTTTTCTTTTCAATGTGATTATGTAAACAACACACAGACAGGAGAAACAGCAGTAGTATTCACCTGCTCAAGAAATTGGGAATATGAATGTTTAACCGTACACACCTGGAAATCAAACATCTACGTGTCAGGAAAAATAGTGCAACTTTTTCCATGCATGAAATTTCATAAATGGACAATTAATGGTAAAAAAACGATGTCTCTCGGGCAAAAAATTGTATTTTGTGCGTAAGAAAATTGCGCATCCATCAGTTTTGAATAATAAAAAATAATTAAACTACTTTTTGATGAGTTTACGTCAAAAAGTATCAGACGGGGGACTTGCTTTTTTTGCTGAGTGTATCTTGGAATATGGTTGTTTCCTCACGCTGTGCTTACGTCAGCTTCTTGGCCAATAGGTCAAGTAAATATGATGATGGTTTCTGAGCCGGCGAGTCCGACAGTCTCATTTACTCTCAAAATATGTTATGGATTTAGCAGGATATAGCTAAGAGGCAGCGGCGGTGGCCATGACCGGCACTTGCTCCATTCCCGGACCAGGCACAAAAAGGTCTCAATTGGGAGGGTGCCGACCGGCACTTACTTCAGTGAAATAAAAACTTAACACATTAAATTGGCAAATAACTCATAGTTTGTCCATACATGATGTGCCAAAAAGTGCTAGTAAATTTTAAGATTTACAACCGGCACTCAGAGAAGTCTAGCTATAACCCTGAGTTTGATGCGTCCTACGATGGAATAATCAAGCCGCTACCGTGAACAGCAAAAAGTTGCAGACTGGGACAGGCATAAGAAGAGCTTGAAATGTTTGGTAGTGGCAGCATGGCGAGCAGTGCGAGAGTCTTGAGTTGCTTGATGCGGCTATTCTCAAATTTCTTCACTCCAGCACTACATATTGATCGCCACTCTGGGCAAAGGAAGCTTGTTCTCCCAGGTGTCAGTAGGATTGTCAAATACTTTCAAGTTAGCGTTCAGAGTGTCTTATACCTCTTGTACTGGCCACCTCGCAAGGCCTCATTCCTCTATCACACTCATTCGAGAAAGCAGTTAGGTATCTTGTCCTTCCATGATATGCCACAGATTTCCTTAGGCAACCTAATGTGAATTGATCAAGTTTTTTCACACGCTGACGGTACCAGGTCCAAGATTCACTGCCATACAAGAGTGCGGTTAGCACGACCCCTCTGTGCGATAGACCGCCGATTTTATATTAAGCTGGATGCCATGGGCTGACCAGAGTCGGTGGTTGCTACAATCTTCAAAAACTAGCAATAGCTTTACCATCCTTGGAGTGATCTCATCATCTATGCGGGCATTATGTGAGAGGAATCCGCTCTGAGGTAGCAGAACTTTATGACAGGGTCACGAGGTGGACTGCCTGGTTTTGGTTGGAACATCACCTCAGTCTTTTTGATGCTGATGGTAAGGACCATACCTAGTGTGCTCTAGGCAAAGTCATCAAACAATATCTGTAGGTCCTCCTCAGTGTGAGCAATAAACACAATCATCTAGCAAGAGTACTTCCCGCCAGAAGTAGAAGTGAAACCTTTTTTCCAGGCTTTCAGACGCTTCCTCCTTCCTAAATCTTATCATGACTCCAGTGTTGAAAGTCCTTGAAGCATCATTGCAGCATGCAGAAAAGTGATACAAAATAATAGAGGTAGCCATAACACAACCCTGTTTGGTGCCGGTTGTCACTGGAATGAATGCTGATGTATTATCCAGGTCCAATACACGCGCCATCATGCCATCATGGAATGAGACGAATTGATCTTAACACTTACTCTTGGTGTGGACATTTCCAGATTCTTAAGAGGATCTCCAAAGCCCGTTCACGGGCGGATGACTCAAAGATTTGGTGCGATCGACAAACCCCATACATGTATTACAGAATCAAGATTCTGCTCCCTGCATTTTTCTGAACTTGTCTGGCGCAAACAGGACAGATCGGTTGATGGCTCTTCCTGATATAAACACACATTGACTTTCTGGAAGGTGCTATCGAGTGATTTGTACTGCGTTGCAAATCCTCTTGCAAGCCCTTGCCGGCGATATCAAGGAGGGATATATATGCCTTGATGGTTGTCGCACAACCGCCTGTTACCTTTGTTCTTATAGAGGGTGGAATAATAGGCATCTTTTTTGAAGTCCTGTGGGTACTTCCCTTCAGCCCAGATATCCTTAAACAGCCGAGTTAGTTATGATACCAAGTGCATATCCACATAGTGTAAACTTACGGCTGGGATACCATTCTCTTCTGGGCTTTGCCACTTGGAAAGGGATTGAAGCTTTGATCGTTTCCTGCGACAGTGAGTTGGTGTTCTTGTCAAGTTCCTCAATCAATGGATTTGGGTTAATTCAGCAATAACCATCGTCAGAGATGTCGACTGGGATGTTGAGTTTGGTAAAGATTGAAATGCTGTGCCCATCTCTCTGTGATGAGTGTAGGTTCTTTGCTCAAAGTTTGACACAAGATCAGAGAGTGGATGACCCCTTTTGAGGATGGACCATACCAGCTTGAGTTACACTGAAGAACTTTTTGATCTTTGTATCAGTGCTGGGATGCGTCACTCACATGTATCCTTTCGCTTCCACCATTTGTTCTTCATCCACCGGAGCTAGCTTGAGCGTTCTGCTTCTCCTGGTATAATAGTCCCTCTTGTCTGTGGAATCCTGTCATTTAATAATTGATATGATGTAGATGTAGTTCATCACGTAACAAGTTACCTCTGTCTCATTCTCATCAAAACCAGTCCTTAGCTGCGTTCTTACCAAAACCAACGAGTCTGCCCGAGGCCTGAAAGATCTTTGCACGAAGATCCTCCCGTGATTCGTTCATTTACATGATCAGTTATTTCTAAATATCCAGCTTTGGCAATAAGGTCCAAGCTTAATATGACCTTTAGTTAAATCGTACTACGAATCCACATCAAGCATAGGACTTAGACATTTGGTACCCCCATCGAATGTGTGTCGTCAGCTTTTGCTCAGTACAAACCTCAGACACACAAGGACACACATAGGTAGGATTGCATAGCCGCATGTTTGTTGACCTCATTTTAATGTTTACTTTCAGAATATAACAGGTCCAGCTTCTCTGGAAAGGTGTAGCACTAGTTTCTGTACTGCAACCCTAGGGTTGTATCCCCCGGGTCTACAACATAGGGTTGCGGGCAATATGGCATCCCGCCGGAAAACTTAATGTACATTTCAAGAGGCAAAACTATGCATGCAGACGTTTCGTCACACATATGCCAATTGAGCAATAGAACAGGGATTAATTAACGTTTTAACTAAAAGCACTGTGCGGTGGTACGTACTAGCGATGCGATTACTCCCCTTTTTTGAAGGGATTAGGTTGAAAAGTTATTCAGGTTAAGTTTAAACTGATTTGAGGCAATTATAGCATGTAAACAAACCACTATGGAGCCATGTGAGACATAGGTGTTGGCAGTAGTCAATACCTGTTTCCATGGGCTAGGACATGTAGGCAACCATGAATTTGATCAATATAACCAACGTACCAACCTACCCCCCCCCCCCCCACCCAATCATCATTGGGATTTGGGAAGGATCAGATTCGGCAGGGCCGGAAATTCGAAGCGAACCCGCTTTTGCAACCGGTTCGCCTGAAGGTTCAACAAAATTACACTTGCGAGAACCAAAAAGGGTTCGCGCAAAAATGTGTGACAATCACATATAAAAATTACGTGATATGTATTTGTTTATTTACAAAAATGAACGATATCCATAAAGTCATGATGTCAAAAGTAAGCGACAAAAATCAGTTGTGAAAATGTAAGTAATTAAGTTCCATATCATGACCATTCTGCGAAGCGTTTCCACTGCATGGCTAACAGGAATTATCAACAAATGTTTTGCATTTTGATCATATCAATTAAACAGATACGCAACTCAAAGCTCATTAATCATGGTTGTGGTCGACACTAATGCATTATTCTACCACTCACCTTTCATGCACACTGAGCATGTTTGCTCGAATTGTGATGTCTTAACGAAACGGGCTTCTACCCTGTACCCCAGATAAAAAAGACCCTTGATCAATGTTTAATGTAATGTCATTTCAGCAATTTTTGTTAATAATTTAGGAACAATATGCATCTTTGAGAAAAAAAGAGATATCTGTATCCCATTGTGATACATACCGGATAAATCTAAATATTCAATGAAATTTTGGGAAAAATTCGAAAAAGATTAAACAAAATCCTAGGTTTTTTTTTTTAAGATCAAGCTTTTGAAGCTGATGAATCTGATCCGCGAAGGACGCACTCGCCGGAGCTTTGACAACAGGTTTCTTGACAAAAAAGGACTCATACAGGGAGCGTGAAATAATTTAATTGCTGATTTCATGATGTCATCGTCGACTCGACGTCGTCAAAATCAGTAGAAAAGGCGACATCAGTGGCCGAGGCGAAATAACTTTACAGTAGTTACAGTACACATTATTCGATTTTGTAGCAGGCCGTGCGAATTGTGAAGGCAAAAAAATGCAAATGGTGCTGCCAGCAGCGGGAGAGAGGAGTGCCCATCTCTCTGTCATTGGCGTTTGAGGCCAGACTCCCCTCAGATAATGTTGCTGTGGGGGGTTCGCCACTCTCCCGCAAGCGAGTCTGTTTGCATTCCCAGCATTTATGGCGGTACACCCATTTTACTCTGGGTGAGAGAGGCAAGTGAGGTAAAGGCCCTTGCATGTAAACTCAAAGTGCCCTAAGAAGGAAAATCAACGTACTTGTAATCCCCATATTCAATGAAGACTTCGTCTTGGCTAACATTGAAAAGCACTCACAGTTAGGGTCTTAGTACTCCCACTAAGGATGCTAGTTAGGGCTCATACTATTGTTTCACTTACTGTCAGGGCCAACTAGGAAGGACATAACACTGAAATCCATGCCTCAAGTACTTTCAAGTGAGCCCTGTGTCCTTCTAGTGGCCCTTCTTACAATGGAGAACACAGTATGAGCCCTATACTATAGTAGGATTTTTATTCCGTCAGTTCATTAAAAGTTTTTGGGGGGCGTGTCGACGATTGCCATTCGTTCTGGGAGGGTGTATGCTTTACCCACAATTCAATAGAAATCTAATGTGACGATGTCGGATCAGATTAAGGCCATAATTAAAAAATGTCCTTTTCCTACGAAACGAAGAGAGAAAGGAAAATAATGCAAGGCAAAATGGCACTGAATAAATTCCAAAAAAATTGTCTGGAACTGAATAGGTTCTCGCAAACTCCGACGAATTTAAGGGCCTGTACGGCGGTTCGGTAAGTATTTTCCAAGGTGTAGTCGTTGTCACAGACTGCGAAAGATAATGCCGCAAGAGATTAACGTTGATCAGTCCGTGTCATAGCCGAAAGTTGTTCAATGATGAAACTAAAATTCAAATATATCTCCGAAAACGAAGAAGTAAAGTGGTTGCATCAGAGGGTCTGGTTAATCTGTTTTATTTTGAATCATCGTATTGGGTCTGACCTATCGAAACTAAGCGAAGGAGAAAATTGAACGGTTTTGGCGGGTACTTTAGTGCTCACAGACACGGAAAAGTGAAAACACGCAGTCGCTACGGTTCGCATCCATTTTCCCCACAATTTCGATATTTCCAGTCTTGAGATTTAACACTGGTTTCAATTTACGCCAACTTTTTTTTTTACTTAGAAAAGGATAATTACGATTACCAGCCGCCGTAGAATCAGATCAAGAGAAAATTCAGTAGTTCCCCAATGCATTGTTTCCAATGAGATTTTTGTGTACAGGTAGCCATGTGAATCGATTTTAGAGATGAAACATTCTTAAATGCAAGTTTGTGATCAATACTGTTAATTTAGCCATCATTCAACCGTAACGATTTCGCATCAGTTCTGACAAAACCTGAATTTAAAGCAATTGCATTTGTGGGAAGCTACCGAGTGTTCTCTTGAAACTTGACCGATCAATCAAACACACAACAGTAAATTTCCGTCAGTATTTTGAATTTGATGTAAGCTTAAACCCTAACACCATTCACATGTTTTGCAAGCAATTATACATACCAACACACTAGCAACAAAAGCCTAGGATGGGTACACTACCAATTACCACAGCAAGAGATGGAGGGCTGATGTGTTGAACAGCCAATTAGTTGACTACCCACCATTTACACAAAATTTCATGGGTGGTATCCTGCAAAAAGTAAACTGGGTGTTTATATGGGTTAGATTTATTAAAAGTCAAACTTTTAAGATATATAAATATGATACTTTTTTCTCCATGCAGTGCATGCAAATGGCCAACATGGCAAATGCCAATGCAATGTCATGATCATGATTATAATGATGATAATTCGCTGCCTTTCGGTGCATCGCGATAAATTTATAATAAACACACATATTTTAAAAAATAAATCTCTTTAAAACTCTTGCCCTGGTTGAAAGAGGCTCGGGCTGAAGTTTTGCACTATTGGAACAGTCACTGGCACCTCCTGTACATTGTTAGTACTTGTAACGGGTCATACTGAAAATTTCGGGCATGTCAGACGAGTCATTATCAATTTGCATTTCAACATTTACGCATATCACCCTCATTTCTAGGATGACGGACATTACATAGTCATCAATCGTTGTTACATTGTTTTTTGTTGTAGCACGAAATCCCGACAAGAATATCTCCAAAACACAGATTTATTATTTATTTTCAGCGAAGAAGAGAGAGAGACGAAAAAGAAATTGCAGGAGATAATAACAAGACAAGTAGGGCTGCTAAATACTGCGGCAATTAGGGTTATTTTTCTTAGTGGAATTGACTTCCGACGCACCAGCACTGCGTTGACAAGCCATACTTAAGGAAATATGTCATGATTCGAAATTTGGAAAATTTGGTAGGATGGAAAGCGTAAGTAAACGTAGATATAAATCAAATAAGTTGAAAATTGTCCCACATTTGTTGAGTATTTTCCCCTTTTAATTTCCCGCCAATAGATTACTCGGAAAACGATTCCGACAAGTCCAATCGCAGGCCAAATGGTGACGTCAAAGTGATGACCTTCCATAATTTACGTCGTTGTGCCACATATCGCAGTGTTGCCACTTCAATAATAATTAAACACAACGAAATGACACAAAATTAAGTCATATGTAACTTTTTTTTTTCTAAATTTTATTATTAAGTTCATTTTTTTTTAATACATAATTTATTACAGTGTCACAGCATTAACAATTTGAGTCAACACGATGTTTTGTTTGGTCATCACTTTGACGTCACGAGATTGGCGCGCTTTTGATCAATGAAGCGATGAGCGAAAATCCGCCCGTTTTCTTCGTATGTCAAAAAAGCAAAAATCAAAAATGCCTCTATTTTGTAATTTACATCAAATTGTATTATTCTTTTAAAACGAATGGAATCATCGACAACTTTAATAAATAATATAATTATATTTTATGAATGTAAGTCAAAATGAGCTTGACAATAAATCTTGACATCTTTCCTTTAAACATATACACTATACAGTGCTTGATTGCTTAAGGATTTTCAATGCATTATTGGCCTTTACGTGTGCCGGACGACCCAATGTCAAAAAAACGACGTAAGGTTCCCTGTACTAGGTACTGTACCATTAATGATTAACATAAATTTAAGTGCAAGCGAAATATTATGAATTCAATATTGCAAAATTCGGCAACCCGGGAGTAAGTTGCCAGCTGTTGTTCATACAAGTGATTACAGTGTACACTACAGACAGTACCTGGGCCTGTTTAGTGTTACTTACCTACAGATCTGAAGCCCATTATGGCGATCTGTCTACTTTTAGCAGGCATTTTTTCTGTGTACATGTGTTGCGGAGTATTATTGAAAATCAGTATATATTACTCAAATAAGAATAAGACGATACGGTACAGAAAAAGCGAAAATCATGCAAGTATTGTACCATTCCGAAACCCATTATCGACACACAAACAATCGCCAA
>JAMKCH010049405.1:0-11017 GCA_023653785.1 Ophioderma brevispina | reverse complement strand
ACGGAATAAAGGACAGTGGGCCTATCACACGCACTTTATTCCCTAAAAGCTGCTGAATTCTGAATCGGGTCAGGCAAAGTGGGGTCACAAAATGTACCAACCCTACTCTAGTATTTCACACATGGCCGTGATGGAATTAGCCATTGTACAACCCCGGATTCCACTGCATATTTCAAAACAAACCAGAAGGGGCTACCAGAGAAACTATTCTAAATATCCCTATCATAAGATATTATATACATTGGTACACTACGACACAACAAACAATTTTCAAAGTGTATATTTTTGGACTCGCACTGTATATGACGTGAGGTGTCTTGCAATCATGCGTAAAATGGAAAAAAAATATGGATTGTGTTTGTGCAGTAAGCGCCAAAGCCCCAGATCCGTGTTCCTTAAGGTATCACAGCAAGTTTCCCGCTGTGACGCGCAATCGGCGAAGCACCTCTAATTTAACGCAACACCCTCTACATGAATAATATTGGTTTTAGATACAAAACATACTCCAAACTATTAATTTTGACTAAAATCATTTGCAGACTATATCTTCATGCGCGTAACCAGAATCCCGCGCCCCAAGTGTGCGGATCCTGGGGACGGGGGGGAAAAAAAAAAAAAAAAAAAACCGGGGGGGGGGGGGGGGGGGTGGCGGGATATGCGTTTTTCTTAATTTGAGCCTATTTCAATGCCCTCGCCTTCTTTTCTCTTTTTGCTAATATATTTAGATGCCCGGGGTGCTCGCGCTCCCTCCGCACTCCCAGCTACGCGAATGGCCTTTGAAAAATGACCAAAAAATAAAAAAAATGTGTTCCCTGCTGTTTTTTACGAATCTACATGTCACCAGAGGTTAAATCTGAGACGAATATAAGTTATATTCGTCTCAGGTTAAATTCTCTATGACGAAGGGAAGCAGCAAAGATTAGTCCTACCCGGTAAAGTCTAACCTTTAGGGCAACCTAAAAGCATAACCCCACACGTTCTATAGATTTCAACAATGGGATAATCCCCTTAAAGGTGGATGACATCTTAAAAGAAGGGTCTTCATCCCAAAACCCATCTGTAAAGTTTCTCCCAGAAATTTCAATCCTTCTTGATGCGCAAACTAAAAACTCGAATTTAAAAGCCAGAGCACTGTGTAAAATTTATATTGGTCGACCAAAATGGAACACATTATAACTTCCAAACCAAACATCCTTTAGCCCTAAGATTTCACAGGGTAAATGAGAAAAATAGTAGTTTTCTTCTGATACCAAAATTTGACCACGAGGCTATTAGCGATCGGACCATGGCCCTTTAATATTTACTTGAAAGGATGATTTCTGTCGTTTACTCTCCATTTCCTACCTGCATTTAAATTCAATAATCTGGATGATATTCTAATTGATTTGAATCAAATAACATTGTGTTGTGTGGTTGTATATCGTGTGTCCCAAAAAAAACGCAACACTTGGTAGAAGGCGTCATAAATTTTGAACAAAAGCACGTGACTACCTATTCTTTGTTGTAAGGTAAGACGGGACAGTTAGCTAATATTCCTGAAAAGTTCATAAAGGTAGAGTCAATAGTTTTTATGAGATATGACCCCAACAATAACAGTCCCATCTTACATTACAACAAAGAATAAGTAGTGACATGCTTTTGTTCAAAACTTATGGCGCCTGCCACCAAGTGTTGCGTTTTTTTTGGGGGACACACATCTTGCCCTCAAAGGCAGTATATAATTCATGGCCATATGTAGGAAAATCTGTGTAAAAACACATTGATGTGATCAAGTAAAATGAATCGGATGTCGCACATATTGATTAAGCCAAACAAAGATGAGGGTTTTCTGCAAAATGTAGCTTTCTAAATGGTGCATACAGTTACATGAAAAAGTAAAAATTGAAAATGACCGTCTTTAGACTCATTTTGCATTTATTTTACTTCGGGCCCTTATTTAAAACTGTAAGTCATCTGCAAAAATGATCGTCACATTTACTGATCCCAATAAAAGATTTAATCAACACACCAAATTTGTTGAAGTCTGTTTAAAAAGAAATTATCGAAAAATAAGAAAATTAGTTCTTTAGAATCGGCTATTGTATTTAATGATGTGTTTTGTGAATATATTCGCGCATTACTAAGGTTGGCTTAATCTGAAAGGGGTTAAGTGAATTCGTGGCAATAACCCGGAAAATTTGTTTTAAATCCAACACAAAAAGTCGGCGAAACTTATCCGGTTCAGTAAAGGTTTCACAGCAGGTATAAACACAACTCAAATAGAGAATCTCTTCTTGCTCTTCATGGCAATAATCACAGGGAATAATTTAGATTATTGCATTATCGATTATAATAGTTTTACAGTTGAAAATTATGATCTAAAAATTCAATGACATAGTTGCAATCCAACAACAGATGATAAACATTGGGTATATATTTAAGTTAATCATCCTTATTTAACATCATGCCGCAATTAAAATACTAGATTCCTTCTTAACCACAACAATATTATTTCAATCGTTTGTCTCCTATAATCATAATAGGTATATGGAACTTAAAACAAGCACAATTTCCCTGTTTACCTATAGAGCATGTGCTTGTTTAGTTACCTTTTCAGGGCACATGTGGTCCAAAAAAAAAAAAAAAAAAAAATTTTGAACAAAAGCACGTGACTACCTATTCTTTGTTGTAAGGTAAGACGGGACAGTTAGCTAATATTCCTGAAAAGTTCATAAAGGTAGAGTCAATAGTTTTTATGAGATATGACCCCAACAATAACAGTCCCATCTTACATTACAACAAAGAATAAGTAGTGACATGCTTTTGTTCAAAACTTATGGTGCCTTCTACCAAGTGTTGCGTTTTTATATACACAACTCAAATAGAGAATCTCTTCTTGCTCTTCATGGCAATAATCCCAGGGAATAATTTAGATTATTGCATTATCGATTATAATAGTTTTACAGTTGAAAATTATGATCTAAAAATTCAATGACATAGTTGCAATACAACAACAGATGATAAACATTGGGTATATATTTAAGTTAATCATCCTTATTTAACATCATGCCGCAATTAAAATACTAGATTCCTTCTTAACCACAACAATATTATTTCAATTTCAATCGTTTGTCTCCTATAATCATAATAGGTATATGGAACTTAAAACAAGCACAATTTCCCTGTTTACCTATAGAGCATGTGCTTGTTTAGTTACCTTTTCAGGGCACATGTGGTCCAGCGGATACAACGACCGACTCATGACCCAAAGCTCCTGGGTTCGAGTCCCGCTCAGGCCAATGTGTTGTGCACTTGGGCAAGGCACTTCACCTCGTTTGCCTCTCTCCACCCAGGTGCAAAATGGGGAGCTGTTAGGAATATTGTCCATTGAGCGTCGCCCAAAGGTATGACTATACCTTGGGCCTTTGTAAGGCAGCTGACATATTCTAGTGGCAGTGGAATAAATGTAAAGCGCTTTGATACATTGTGAAAGGCGCTATATAAATGTCGACATTTATTTATTTTATTTTTAATGCTCGTTTATTGACCATTTTGGTTGTGTCCCTACGTTATCGTTTGAGTGGATCTTGCGTAAAATTGAATAATATTTTACCCAAAGGATTCACTTCTTTAAAATTGATTGGCTCTTATGTAAAACTGAATATATTTTACCCAAAGTTTCACTTATTTTTTACCATGTCGACTGAAGGTGTTTTCAACAGATACGAAAACGTTCCCCTCTTTTTCTTCTGCAAATGTAAAATAGTGAAAATTTACCCTTCATTGCATACAGTTATCACTCGAATAGAGTAAAATTTCACTCATCCAATAGCGAGAGAATTCTCTCTAAACGAAAGAACCTTCCGTTGTAGAGTCATTTCAATCTTTTAAGAGTCATTTGAGTAGTGTCAATTCACTCTTTTCAAACGCACTTTTATACTTGGAGAGTAGCCAGTGTATTATAATCTAATGTGACTTCTTAAATTGCACATTGCGAGTACTTATTGGAATCAAACATTTTATTGACTTACCCTGTGCGATAGAGACTTCAAGTAACGCAAATATATGAACTGCAAGAAGTACAAAGTATCGAGCCGCCATTTTGTTATTTGAATATTCTCGATGAATGTAACCAACCAAAACCTCCTAACCGAGCGAATTGCTCACGTACTGTGTGTGATAGAGTTTAAAATATTATTTCAGCTCCCATGGCTACCATAGTTCCGCAATCACTTCAGACACAAAGCCCGTTATGCTTAAGCAGTCAAGTTCATGGTCCACCAATGAAATGATTGTATACAAGATTGTGAAAAAATGAATAGTGATTGATAAATAATAATGATGATATTGAACGATACCCAAACGATATGTAAGGTTACCACAATAACCAACCACAAAGCAAGTGTACATTTTACCTTCAAAATATAGAGTGTATGCATATACATCATTCGGTTTGGTTCGTGAAACTTGACACATGAAATTTGTGATTATAAAATAGTACTTTGGCATTATTACATTTTACACCTTCGCCCCTTCGTTATATCATTACTTTATTTCGTCAAGGAAAAAGCACTTGGTTGATACGTGTGTGCAAAGGGTATAATGAAATTAACAATGCAGGCCTACGTTTTTTGTGTTAAACAGTTTTTGGTTGGAATTTATGATATAAATTGCATTCACCATCCTCTTTTGGTCGACAGCTTATAAGGCCGGTGTCTTTGACTCAGCGCTAACGGTTGTGTCATATCTTGAACATCGTACACAAATGTTGTTGTCCTGGTCCACCATCGCTCAATAGCCGTCACTTCGGGCGTTCCCCAGTGATCTATTCTTGGTCCACTTCTTTTTTATTTTATTAACTTTTAACCTCAATGTTTTAGACTTTTCTAGTAAAGTGATTATGTAATCTGACGACATTCTAATTTATCGTCCTATCTCTTCTACCACCGACTTACTTCCACTTAAGGCTGAATTCGAACGATTGCTCATTGTGTTTCTTGCAAAAAACTCACACTGATAGGACACAACTAAATTTCTTGAATTCACAATAACAAAATTTTCTTCCCATGCTCAAATGTCCTTGCCAAAACTCCTATCGAGGCCGGGTCTTTAATTTCAAGTACCTTGGTATCACACTATCCCATAACTTGTCTTGGTCTAATCTCTGGATATCATTACCAAACTGGCACGCCGTTATTTTTGGTTTCTTGTATCCCAGTTTTTATAATACTAATCCTACTTCTTGTGTCTTTTACAAAACAGTTGTGCGTGCCACTAGAATTCTAGTTGTATTTGGATCCCTATTTTGTAAAGACATAAATGCTCTGGAGATGGCAAAACTTGCTTTAATATGACACCGGGATTGGCCCGGTCCCTACAATACTTTTTCGACGATTTGTTTTATCCCATCTCTGCTAATCGCAGGAAATTACTTTTCCTTCCTTACTGTTACAAGTATCTCATCATGTTTAATGCCCCTCCTTATTTGGTTCGCTCGTAAGACGAGATTAATACCGGCTCGATCACTCTTATCTTCTTGACGTTTTAAGGTGGAACATAAGCAGCCTCCACTTTTTTTGCATATTCCGCATTAGTTGCTGGAATTCTTTCCCTGCAGAGATCATTACAGCTCCCACTTTTGGTGTTTTTAAGGGCGAGTCAAAATCATCTTTAAAAATGGAAATTTGTAATCTTTAAAAATACATGCCTGATCTTTGATTGTGTGCATATTACCTGTCTAGCGGCCAGAATTTTATATATTTGGATGTGCTTGTTGTATATTTTGTTTGCTTGCCTTTCATAATTATTATGTTGTCTTATCGTTATATGGCCCTTTATATGTTTTTCCTGTAGTTGTAATTGGAGCCCGTAAACTAGCATCTATTTGGTACCCATCTGCTATATTCTTTGTCTGGTTCATTGTTTTTGTGATTGGCAGAGAAATTGATAATAAATATTCATTTAGCAAAATGCTATTTTAACGTATAGTTTAAGTAGTACAATTTAAACTGAAATACGCATGCCGTGCCCAACCTAGAGTTTTTGGGTGGACAATCCCCCCCCCCCCATCAGTGACGTAGCCAGGGCTTCGGAGACCTTAAAAACTACTTCGGCCGCTTCTCTCGCCAGTTGACCTGAATCAACCGTATTCTATCAACTTATCCTGTATTTATACCCCGTGAATTACAAAAAGACCCAATTTAACGGAACTTTAATTGCCCCCTGGCTACGCGTACCATAAGGCCAAGGGAAATTGATTCTTAGTTTCCCCCTGTTGGAGCGCTCATCAGATTTTGCCCGCTGTGGCAAATATTTCATTATTTTGTGAAAAAATGCTTTTCTTGGAAACTTGATAATAAAAACAATTTTCAGCTGCTCAAAATATTCAGCATCCCTTTTTCCCCCCCCCCCCCTGTCCATTTTGTAGTGCTTGGGGGGTGTCACAGTAACCATAATATGAATTCCTCCAGCTTTTTGTCCCGCTTGTCATCCTAATCGGTACAAAAATGCTTGAACTAATTTTTAAAGTTGGAAAGAAGATAACCGGCAATACCCCTGTTTTTTTATGCATGTTAATAGCACGTGTAAACGTTGTTTAGTATACTATAAGGGTAGTATTTGCATGCAACAGCTTTTAGATGTAATCATAAAGGAGAGTAAATAATGATGATGCTAATGAATTTTTTGGACCCTGTCACCTTTTAAAAATCTCCAACAGGAACTAAGAATCAAACTTCCCTTGCCCAATGGAATTTTTCCGACGACTGGTAACAAAATAGTATACAAAGTCCTTTTATACATGCAAAACTGATGGTTTCAAACGGCAGTTGTTTTATTTCTACTTGGCAAATGGATGAAGGTGTAAATTTCAGCACATTATGAGCACAAAAATACGGTGCTTTTTTATCGATACAAAATGGTTATACTTCTGGGTAACTCAGGTTGGGTCGCAAATCGTCGGAACAGCACCCCTTTAAGCTAAGAATATACTCTGTTACGGGACTTACCAATGTCGGAAAAACAACCTTCCGTGGTTATAAACACAATTATTTTTTTTACCTATTTACAATTACACACACAATCTCATCAAACAGTTAAAGTTCAAAGTTATCTTTGGGTGCGCAAAACCAGTGTCACACAAATTCTCAATGAATGGCTGGTTAATTTCAGTAGTTTCTGGCGTTATCGCAAAAAGTCCTTTGCTTTAGACCGCCCGATTAATTTTTGTAGACTTGGAGAAACTGAAGTATATACTGGAAGTGTAACTGCAGATGGTATAACAATAGTCCATACAGGTACTCAGTGCGTTAAAGGTGAACTCTTTCTAGAGTCGTCACTGATATAGACAAATTCCTGCTGGTATTTTAATGTTAACCTTTGTTTTCCAAAGGCACAAATTGTGTCCAGCTGTGACGAATCTAGCGACTTTCCAGAACTATATGAACTAACAAAATATTTTATAAATTAACTGTTATGCGAGTTCTCCACCTTCTATTTGAGAGGTCTATACACGGCGAAATCTCTTGTCAACTGGCAAGGAAAATGACTTTCAACAGAATTTGTCCTCAGCAAATGATGCAATAAAACATGCAGCAACAAGTTGGAAATGTCGCAATCCTTTCAGTTCGCTGAAACGTGTTCGGAAGAAATGCACATCCTGCACCTAATGTGTTTTAACATACAAATTACACAGTCTATTGTTCCTTGGCATATGTCGAAATCTTGTTTTATTCTTGTCAACAAAGAACCTCTGTGCAGTTCTTTAAAGAATGAACAAGATAAGACGCTATCAATCCATATATTTCTTTTAGTTTTCAATTTATGTTTCCGTAAATTAACAATGGTGATAAATTACGTTACCGTAAAATCACGTATACAAGCACCGGTGCCTTTATTCGGACAATGTCGAAAACCGGACAAGAAAGAAAAAAATTGATTAGCGCCCTCTAACTGATAAGGTGGGTTTTGGCACGTTCTTCTGTGAACGTTGTTATCATCGTAATAGATCCCATGCAATACCATGTCCTTAATGATATACATAAAATCTTTCTTACCCAACGGGAGAAATACCAAAGTCATAATAGGCCACCTGTGTTATTCGAGCATTTCTGGAATTCAATTGAATGTTACATAGCTGGATAGCTTGCCCTTTCTTGTGCGGTGTACCGTGAGATAACCGACATACTGACTTTTGTGCTCAATTAACGATTGGTAATTGAAGTTTCAGGTTTGCTGTACTTGTTTTGTTGAGAGATGCATTGGTTAAATGGAATTTACTGGCGATGTTATAATCCGTCGATGTTATAATCCTATTCATCTATTGTATCACCAGATAATAGAATCCTGATTGAGCCATCAACAAGATTTAACCAAATAAGTCGATCACTTCCTGGTTAGAGTAGAAAGTAAACGAAGAAGTCCACAAGGCAACTTCATGCACTGTGTTTAGGAACGAACTTAACACAAGCATTAATAGGAATTATTTTCCAAAACCAGTTTTGGATGTCTGTCTCTTTTCTGTCTTATTTTTATGATGCGTTTTTGTGAGTTTGTTTTGGTTAGATCTTCGTTTTATATGTATCTTTTTTACTTATCTCTCTTTTTATAATATGAACACTGACGGATTTGTCGTTTTATTTCTTTGAGGAAAAAAACTCTTCCTTCAATACTTCAGGAAATTAAAAAAAAATCTCTCTTAATTTTTCAATGAAAACAATAAAAAGTGCAAAATATTTTTCTGACAAAAAGAAGATTTGATTGATGTTTTATCTGTTATGATTCTTTGTGATTGGGAATTTGGGACTTTTTCTGTCTTTCATTTGGAATATAATCTGCATTGATATGGAAATTGGCATCACAGAGCTAAAGTAACACGGTGTAGGAATAGAAACTATGCAGATCAGCAGTTGCAGTGATTCCGCGTCTGAAGACTGCTATTAGTTAACGGATATAAATCGACGGAGTATAACATCAGCAGTTTCCGTTACGGCATTCCTACGTATGGAAAACGAATTTGGGTTGGGCGAACAGAGTATCCCTTAAACTGGACCAATTATTAAATAATGGCTGGAGACTATACAGTCGATATTCATCATGTTATGTTTTAATGGGAGACTTATTTTGGTAGCTGTCAATCAACAATTTGATCTAGTGGGTCCGAGCTCGCCCTAAAAAGGGTGAGTTTTCAAAGTTTCCAAAACCTGGGTCTGTTTTCCTTCCCAATTGGTTCATTACTCAAAATATTTGAAATAATTTATTTACACGTACATTTAATGAAAATTGGGACTACTGAACAACACGTATGGGGTGCTATGTTCATTGGGGCCTATAGGCCAATGAGTGTGTTGTTTGTATTATGGCTACATGTTGGGAGTCTGTTTTTTTTTGGAGCATTTAATTTTCAAACACTTTATTTCATCATGTATCATCAACACCAAATCATTTCCTCTTTTTGGAACAGTGGTAGTCCTGAAAGGACTGTTTTGGATGGTTCTCTAGAAGAACTGGCGTTGTAGTGTCTACAGCTCACAATTCGGCAGGGGTTGCCGGTGTGAAACAGCTATAGTCCGCGGGAGCCCAGTCGCGGGGCTCCATAGACTATAACGGATAAAGCGTGAACTCATGTTTGCGTGAGAGTCAACTGACTCGATTGGCCCTATTGTTCACCATTGTTCCCCGGACTATGAGTACGCCGGACACTAATTACTTCTACCCCGTGTGCAGTAGGCCAATCCAGTAAGGTAGTCTACCGGGTCCCGCTCGGGGAACTCACGCATGATGGGAATGCATACGTCTTGATATGCACCGTAGCCGTAATCCTTGGCGCTGAACACTGTTGCCTAGAGTCGGGGCGTCCAATTTGTTACAACATCTATTATGCTCTTCGTGCTATTCCGTAATGACCATGAAGCTCCATGTTCGTTGAGTAAAACTCTCAAATGAACTAAATCAACTAAATACCAATTGCAGTAAGTATATTTTGGCCGACAACGTCAGCTACTTTAATTGTCTATTATTAGTGTCTTGTGTTTCCCCGCTATTGAACACGACTCGTAATTCCCTTTTCAAGAAAATGATTGACATATCGATCATCGATTTGCGGGGCCTTTGTCGTTCAAAAATGAATAGTGTTAATTGGTCGTACCGCTACCAAGGTTCGTCCCTCCGTAGATGTCCGTTCTTGAACCCTCTTTTTTTCCATGTTCAATTGTCTTCGATGTATGATTTTAAATACTGTGGACACACATAATCGTTGAGCATTTACTCTCCGTTGGGAACTCTCATTTTAGTACGCTTCCGCGACCGGTCGAACACCAGTGGCGGTCCGGATATTTGGAACTCCAATAACAAGACCTAACCATTTCCAGGCAAATATATATTGCAGGGAACTCTGTGTTCATTCTGACCAATAGCTGATGTTGGCAATTTTAAACATTGAAACTTTTATCGAAAGAAAACAGCCAAATGTCATTACTTTCATCAGCTAATTCAGGTTTTGTGGATAAAAACAAAGTATGTATTTATTTTAGACTATTTTGAAAAGATACGGTTCATTCGTGTGAAATATAGCATGGTGGATGTATATTTATTAATCTTTCCCTGGAGATGGCCACGGCACGTGTACTGTTAAAAAACGCTGCGCTTGGCGAACTCGAACCTTAGACCTCCGTATTACCAACACGAGCGCTCTTGTCGACTGAGCTATCAAGCCAGGTTGGTAGAGGAGAGATAAATATTATTATCGGTGTTTAGTCCGAAGGTCTTGGGGATCAAACACACTCTTAGCACAAAGTTGATTTTTATATTGTTTGATTTTAGAGGTAGAGATTACAATGAAAACAGTTCGGAGTTGGCGAGAAGTAGAAAATAGTGTATAAGCTGTCTTATAGATAATTCAACATGGTTATTGTCCTGGATCATCAATTTATTCATCTCAACATCAAAAATACAATCAAAAACAATATAATGAACATGAAGCGTTTTTGCTTTTTAATGAAAATATACAGTGGATGACCTTCTCATTGTATTACTCATTCAA
>JAMKCH010049404.1:0-25783 GCA_023653785.1 Ophioderma brevispina | reverse complement strand
CTAGAATCTCAAAGATAACATCCTAATAATCATTTCTACACCCTGCAAATCCACCCCACCACCACACCCCAGTGGAACATATTAACCTTATATTCACATTTTTTGAGCATTTTTTCAAAAAAATCGGAAGATTTCAGGATTTGTCCCTTCCCGCGATCATAGCAAGACATCAAACGTATCAACACAAGTTTACCTTGGTGCAAAACATTTTTTAGATAAATTACCCCTAAGACCCAAGATCTCGCGAGAAAACAATGAAAGCTACTCGAGATAAAAAAAAATTCTAAACGGCCGTGATGAATTGAAGAGCAGAAGTAACGTAAATGGCGCGTAAAATTCAAACTTCATTTCAAAATGCCTTTCTACATGGAAACCTGTTCTACAATAAAAGTTTACAGTTCTAATGGACATTATCACGAAAAAACAGACAAAATAATAATTGAGGGCAGATTTTAGGCGATGATGCACATGTATTTGTACACTGTAACAATAGGAAGCCAGATGGCGGCACAGTTTGCCTTGCATTATAAAGTTACATCAAAATTAATCATGAATGCAATCATGTTGTCATAATCTGCAGTCATGTTCATGGTAATAATATGGACGAGTGACTGCAAAGTTTTTCAGATCCATCTAGAATATATCAAGCTTCAAATATTGGTGGTATCTTTAACCCTAATCCAACCAAGGGGGGTGTTACAACCCCCACTAACGGATGATTCCCTGGCGCACAAAATGCAAAGGAATATGATATAAGGCATGAATGTAATTTAAGTTCATCTTTGCTTCATTTTAACGCCACGAAAAAAAATCGGAGGTGCCACCTTCAGGGAGTCAGGGTGTTCCTGTCTCAAAGCAGAAGGTGGGGGGTGGTTGCCACTGTTCTTATACTTTACTGTGTAAAATGCTAAAAAATTGACTTTTGTTACGTAAGAGAAGATACTACTGTAAGCAAAAGTATTTTTCATATTTTTTAGAGAATAAATGGGATGCTACTTGACACCCATCATTGCCAATTTTGCTTGGATGAATGGCAAAATTGTTGAAAAATCCCTTGATTTTGGAAGATGTGCTTACAAAATAACGTTTTTTAAAATAAGCTCTCAGTATGATGTCACTTGACGTCATATGTTACTTGAATGTTGGTACTTTATTTGAAGAAGAACATCGTTTGTACACACTGATACCAAACAAGTGTTTGTCCTTAAACTACGAAAAAAAAAAATCAGAGGGGGTGGTAAACACCCCCCTTGGCCGTGAATGTATGAACAAGGCGGTTCCGACCACAAGTGTCGCAGGGTTGCGACGATTCACTTGCTTTATGATTGGAAGTTTGGCAAATGATTAGAAAGAAGACAAATGCACTGGAGAGAAGTGTTACCAAGGTATCATGGGGTCACAGGTCACCATGAGGTCACCAAGGCGTCACATGAGGTCACCCACCCCGCCCCGCGGCACCCTTCCCCCGACACACCCTTCCCCCGACACACCTCCCCCTCCCTGACCACCCCACCCCCTCGAAACCCACCCTGACCTACCCCGGCACACCGATTGGTGAAGGGGCCAAAGGTGACATGAGATACCAAGGTCACGAGGTCATTCAATGGTCACAGGAGGTCACCAAGGTAACATGGGGTCACCAAGGTCCACATGGGGTAACTAGGTCCACAGGGGTACTAAGGTCCATGGGTGTAACAAAGGTCACATGGGGTAACAAAGGTCACATGGGGTACAAGGTCACACAGTCACCAAGGTCACACAGCACCAAGGTACACAGGCACCAAGTCACACAGGGTCCACAAGGTCACACAGTCACCAAGGTCACACAGTTCACCAAGGTCACACAGTCACCAAGGTCACATGGGGTCACCAAGGTCACATGGTGTCACCAAGGTCACATGGTGTCACCAGGGTCACATGGGGTCACCAAGGTCACATGGGGTCACATGGGGTCACCAGGTCACATGGGGTCACAAGTCACATGGGGTCACAAAGGTCCATGGGGTAACAAGGTACAGTCAACAAAGTCACACAAGGTCACAAGGTAACATGAGCTTCACCAAGGCCACAGGATGGCACCAAGGTCCATGAGGTCCCAACCAAGGTCACATGAGGTCGCAAGGTCACAAGAAAGTCACCAAGGTCACCAAGGTCACATGGAGGTCAACCCCGCCTCGCCGACGCAACCCACCCTTCCTCGATGCACCCGACCTCGATGCACACCATCCTTGCCCCACCCAGATGCACACCACCGAACCCCCTCCCGACGCACCCCCACCCACCCCCTCCCCGGACGCACCCCACCTCGCCACATAACACCCTACCTGCCCCTCCCCATAACTCCACCCTTGCCTCCTCTCCAACCACCCCACCCTGCCCCCTCCCCAACACCCCACCCTGCCCCCTCCCCAAAACCCCACCCTGCCCCCTCCATATGATTTCACACACAAGATGTATGGTATTTTCTAGTAGTTTGCATGTTGTAGCAAAGGAATTTCGCATATCCGATTTTGGTTACCATTTTAGCGATTCAGCAATTACGCATAATTTAGGCTCATTTGCATTTACATAAGAGAATGCTCATGAACTTCAAATAGCAAAGAAAATGCGCACCATAAGGGTTTCGTGCGGTGAAGGAATGTTTGTAATATCTACTGATTACCGTTTCAAAAATATAGCGATTACTCTGATTTTTGCATATTATTAGTTCAGTGCATATGTAAATGTTCGAAAATATGCACAACATCAATCAGGCTGAGAACTCTTTATCCCGCTTCATTACACCAAGTTACATCATTATACGCCTTACGGAACTCACTAACTTGCACAAATCCTTGCTGGAAAAGGGTTATCATTTGACCGGCAATATAATGCTAATGAATAGCCTGAATAGGCCAAATATGCAGCCAAAAGCTTACAATAATATTCTGGGCACCTCACTCTATCACCTACCAAGTCTGATTTATGTAAAATTGGATCGATTATAGCCCAAATTAATGGTCGAGTATGAGTTGCCAAAAAATAGTGGGCCCAATATTTAAAACTCATAGCGAGACCAATCAATATTGGGTGTAAATCATCCAATTTATCAGTATCAGTTTTGGTATCCGATATTTTCCACACTTGGACTCAATCAAAACATGATAAGACGTAAATCGGGCCTTGCATTTAGCCAGCAGAGCATGTCAAAAAACGGTTAACGAAATGTCTGAAAAAATATGCAAATAAGCTAATTAAAATAATACATGAATATGCCAAATAATGCAGCCAAAAGCTTAATAATATTGCGGCACCTCACTCTTTCATCCTATCAAGTTTGAAGTAAATCGGATAGCGTTTAGCCTACAGCGCATTTTAAAAAAAAGTTTAACCGAAAATCGACGGGGAATCGGACATACATACGGGAACAAAGAATTTGGACTAGTAGTGCATCCATGAACATTTCGTTTCAGCGACACAACAACCATAGGTTGGACAAGGTTAAAGCGTGATTACATAGTGTATGAACTTGCTTGCCGCTATATGTTGCTCTGATGAAATTTACGTCACTACGTAGTCAGGTCAGAATCGCTAACGGTGACCCAAGTGGCGAAGGGTCAAACTAATAAATCGATCTCCTTACCGCTGGGCTGCTGCTTTGGCCCAAAGAGGTAAATCACATGAGTGACTAAAGTCAACTATGGAGTGGTTGCCGCTCATGCCATAGTTCCAAGCAATAGCAACCACTTGAGCTATAATAGCTCAATCCTTTAAGCGGCTTATGGCAAGCGGGCATCATGACACATGTAAGTAATCACCTTAAGATGCATATCTTGGACTTTGCACAAAAGGGAGCTTACTGTGCCCATTGGTTTATATATGCAACTTTATTCCATCATGTGCAACTTGATTGAGAGACTATAAAACCAATGGATACAATGACCCTGTTTTGTTTTATTTGGTGAGAATAGAAAAATATGCCATATAGGCACTACAGTTCCCGCAAATAAAACGTCGCCAGGGTGAACACTTGGTATGCATGTAGCACTCGGTTGATGTATGGGTAGTACGCAAAGCTATGTCAATGGATGCAAGCACATATTGCTTGCGTCTTATCTTACGCTGAACGCTGTACGCGGCAGGTATCTAACACGCTGGCCATGATTCTTCGGCAGAAGAAACGTAGCTCCACCTTGGTAATCCAGTTACAATATAATTATGTTATTGTTAAGCTTGCAAATTATATGAGTAGCTCCTCAAGTGCCCACAGAATTACAACCTGAATGATTTACCTTAAAACACAGCAATTTAGTACTGTCTGAATTTTTATACCTGGAAATATGGCAATCCTAGGAATCATCTTAGACCTATCAATACCAAACCTGTTTTGAGTCTTCCCACAGTGAATCCTGCATCCTCTAAAGTCCTTAAGCCAAACCAATGGCTTGTTTCATCAACCAATCCTAACCAGCTGGTCTCAACCAATCCAGACCAAGATGGATACAACCTCTCAGAATGTCCCTGTTGTGAGCAACCACAGATTTGCTGTAAGAGTCCACTACCATCACTGTGAAAGTTGATAAAGTCTGAATCAGTTTTCTACTGCAAAATAGCACATTGTCTGATTTTCAACCTGTTGACACCTAAAACCTGTTCAACGGGCAGGCAGACCTTTAATGTAGGGGATAGATGGGTGGGGAATCTAACACTGGATAATGAATTGACAAAAGTTAGGGTGCTATCGTAAGGTGATGACCAACTTCTTGCTGCACAACACGTATGAATTCAGAACCTTAACAGAATAAACCACACAACTGTGTAGTTTATTCTGTAAAGGGTTTCAAATCAATAAGTGTATCAGAAAAAGGTCAGATGGGTCACAGGTTACGGAACTCCTTGCGTCTGGTAATATTTTATGTTCAATATATTTGCAAACAACATGGTGATTACAGTCCCTATATTTATTTATATTATTCAGGTAAATAATCTTTCATCAAAAGAAATAATATAAATACCCCTGCATCAAAACAATATAACGATATTTACCTACAATGAACTCCATGACAAGCACCCTTTCCACGGCTTCCATTTGCTTCTTTGGTGGCTTCCATCTCCAATTATAAGATCCTCTACAGAGCTAGCTCTGACAGTTAGATTAGGTGTAATTTAATAATTTTTCTTCCTGCATGTATTTCTGTATAGGTCCCCTGTCTATTTGAGCTCTCAAACCCTGAAATTGAGAGAAATCCAGTAACCTTATTTCCATTGACTCCTTTCACAGAATTGGGACTCAGGGAGTCAAGGTAATCACCCTACGCTTTTCGAAACTGATCATGACGGACATGTACAGGTAGGCCTCTCTGTGCATGGGCCCGTTAGCCTAGCGTCCCCTCCCAATTCAAGATGGGTGTTATTATGGTCCCTAGTTCCCCGGTCCAACTGAACCATGTGCAAGTGAATTATTTTAAATCAAATATTTTTAATTTTACAATTTAATAACATCATAATATGAAAACCCAATTAAAATCTCTGCAGTTGACCCCTGCCTGGAATAAACCGGGCCCCTCCAGCAACAAAAGGCAATATCCTAATAGTGGGCCACACTCTATCTCCCACCCTGTAGGTAAAACTCTCCCTAGTGAAGTTATAATTTTGAAGAGATGATGGGAAAAAATACATCGGCGGATCTCGGACCGCTTTTGTCACCTGCCGTCGCGGTTAGTGAATGATAGGCCTAACATGACCTTTGACCTTGATATGCGACCTTGGCCTCATAAACAAATGAGGGTTTGCGTGTAAACTCATAACCAAGTTTGTTTTCCAGTTGAACTTCAACTTTTCAAATGAGGGTCCAATTTTACATTTTCACAGCCTATTTTAAACAACTTGACCTCACATATGACCTTTGACCTTGGCATGTGACCTTTTTGCCTTGGCATGTGACCTGACCTCATCAACCAATAGGATAGGGGATGCCATGTTGCACCTGTGACCCAAGTTTGGTTTAAATCCATCAAGTATGCAGGATATTACAGGCAAATGTTAACCTTTTTCACAACAGATAGCACCACACAACAAGGCATCATCACAGACCTCAACCGACTGCAGTGGACAAGTGATCCCTATGTGTTTTACCTGCCTTAGGCTAGGCGACACAAAAATGGTAAAGTTCTTACTTGTTTTCAATATATTGCTGACAAAACGGCTCAGCTGCAAAGATGTACCTTTCAATGACCAGCAGTCATTTGAGAACCATCTCAAAAGCACTGACTCACAACATCTACCGTCTCGTTGAAAGATTAACACTTTAACATGCACTTTTCCTATCACAGATCATACAGGATTGGTTTTGCTCAATCATTCTGTGATCATCTCCCATTGTGGGAGGGTTAAATGGGTATTCTGGTTGGGTACACCACCCAGTTAACAATAAACAAAACATGAGACTTGGGCAGTCTCGAGACTTGCAATATAGGGTATCAAATTCAACCCATTCCTTTGTCAGTCTACATGTGGTAAATTTACTTTTCGTCGTCTCAGAGTAAATAAAATCAGCAGAATCTGTTAGAATGATTATTTTTGCATTGATATCATATTCTAAACAGAACAGTTTGGTCCAAAATTAGCTCCAAAGGAGTGTTAAATCTCAGTAAATTAGATTTGGTAAAATTGGATATCGCCATCCGGTTCTCGGCTAACATGCATTTGAATAGGTTTGGTCTCGGAATGGTAAATGCATTTGAAGCAGCATTAGTTTTCAGAAGGGTACTATTTCATTCATTTCTGGTCTCCTAATAAGGTCCTGCCAGAACCATCATCTTAGCCCCCACAGCAGGTCCTTTTTTCCTTCTGTTCAGTATCTTGAATGATCCCGCTTGTCTATGGAAAAAAATAGTAAACAAAGATTCAGTAAATGCAATTCAGGGTTACCGAGAGCATCAAGGATGCTTTGCTTACTCCAGAGGTGTGGTGTTGAGTTTTGTCAAATGAAGTACAAGCAACAAATGGCATGCTAAGTAATTCCATATCCTAACGTCCTTAACTGCATTTTTTTTCCACTTTTCAAAAATCAGGATCCGGACCCGTCTTGTTTTTAGGAGAAATTGCCCCTGGATCTAACAGAAAAAATAAGCTACCTCCCTTTTTTGCAGTGATCGTCAGGTATGTCGTCTTTTTCCGAGAAGGATGTTTACGATTAGGCCTATATAGCCAGTGCAATTCGTTCATTGTTAAGCCAAACCAAAAATACAGTTTGTTTCCAGTAGGGTAGTCCAGAAAACCTTAAAGTAAAAAAGCACTTTTTATTTTAAATTTCAAAAAAAATTGAAAAGGTTTTTCCCCATAAATGGCTCAAATTGGCTAAATGGCAAGCAAGACAGTTGCCAATCATACTCGATTGTCCAATTATTAGTTTATAAACAAAAATATTGGATTTGGGATCACTCGATAAATTTAAACGTTCTATCATCTCTGTTCGCATTTTTATCTGAAAATGCAAATTTTCCTCAGTAAATAAAAAAAAACACAACAAATACGGTAAAATGGCTCCAAATTAAATGCCCCTGGGCCAACTACTGGCAACAAACTTGATGCCACTGCTGATGCCACGACTCCATCAACCACATGGCTCCACCACCCATCACCCCCAACCCATTTGATCCTGTATCCATCAATTACCTGACTACCCCAACCCATCAACACAACAACTCCACGCAAACCATGGAATACTGCCTTTGCCTTGTCAACCACTGATTTCAGTACTCATTCAACCAGGGGCACAAAACGCTACAAGCCTAAACTAATCGCACGAGTTTAAGCTGGCCATCCTTCCGGTATGCGTAACCTACCCCAAATTCTCGATAATGTTGAACTGCTTAGGTTTGTGAAAATTGTTTGACAATTGGGTGATGGTCATTTACATGTTTAACGCTATGAAATGTACTTATCCTGATTCTAGGTATATTAATGGATTTATTGCAGGCCCGGTGAATTCTCAACACTATTTTATTTTGAAATATAATATGTTATATCATTTTTAAGACAGGTAAACAATCAAACCCAACCCGAAACCCAGTGCATCGCACTGATGCATACGTGCATAGGCGTGTAGGCCTATGTATTTCTACCACGGCCACGTACATTAATAATGCTGAACAGGTGATGCATGTGGCAAAGGGTACGTGGCTCGGTACGTGGCAGGCAAAAACAGCAAATATGGAGGGGTCCTTATTCCCAAGTCATTGGCCCCCTGAGTCCTTACAACATTTCACCACCGTATGGTTAACAATCATGTATATTAACACATCAATTGTGGTGGGGACTGGGGTGAATTTGTGAAGATACTGGGTTGCTTTGGACATGAAAAATCGGATCTTCTGGAAATGAAATGGTCCAAAAGGGGGTCACTGGAAGGGAACTGGAAAAAGAGCCTGAAATGAGGGTCTATAGGCGGCCCATAACCATACTTCCTCCAATGTGGAGAACCCCTCCCCAACCTTTTACATTTATTGTTTTTTTTAATTAAAATTAAAGCATTCTTTTGAAAAACATTTTAATTTTTATTGTACACATTTTTACCATGAAAATTTCATGTCAAATTCACACAAACACTACGCCAACATGCAAGACACACACAACACAAATGCACACATACACAACAGTTCATAAAAATGTTGAAGGGCATTCAAAGGAAAAAAGAAATCATTTTATTTGTCATACAAAGAAAAACTTCTAAATTTAAGAGGTAAACATACTAATCCATGTTGACAAAATCATATGTTATTGCACTACCTCTTACACATATACCTAGTGTAAAATTACTACGGTGTTGCTATATGAATGAACTGCAGCTGGGTGACAGGGTCTGACCCTGCAAGGCCATCTATTCCAAAACATAAACATCCAGGCCAAAATAAGCACATGTGGTGTATATCACTTACACTTGACAGTTACTGACCTTGATGCCCAAAAAATGGTTCCCTGTTTCTTGGTAGAGACCCTACTAACAATGCATGCAAAGAGTCGCCAGACAACTACAGTGAACCAAGAGTATTGACTATAATTGATTTTTTGTCTTACAAGAAATATGTTACAAAAAGTGTTACAAGTGTTACACTTTCTGTGCGTTTCTTGATAGTTATGCCCTGTTTCTTGTGTGTTAATGTATTCCAAGGTGGGGTGAGTGTTTTGGGCCCTATAGACATTTTCCTCGACTCCTCCATATCACTGTTTTGTTTTCATACTGTGTAGTAATTGGAAATAAAGTTTGATGAACATATTGATCTGTCACCCAGCACTCTCATATAGACTTACTTCGTAAGCCAATAAAAAAGTAGCAATGCCATATCAGTGCATGAATCACATGTACTGTCTTATCTCAAATTTTTGATTTTTAAGAGATAGTTGGCATATTTATATTGTTATTGATTACAAATGCACCAAATTTAAAAAGTAATATGTATGGTCTAATTGGTGAGATATTAATTAGGTTATTATGTTCTATTGCAGATTTCACAAACTGTCGTGTCTGTGTTCTCATTATTATTCCTTTGCTGTATTCTTGCGCAAGATGTTTCACATTGTATCTGTGTTGTATTCGGAAAATTGGAACAAGATCATCCACAACTGAATATACTGGCATATTTCTAATGTGATCACCATTCTCAACATAATCATGATCAGATTTGCCAATAACATGTTTTTGCATACATCTCTATGACATTCAAGAAGCAAAATGTGACACAATCTTATAAAAAGTTATTTCATTACAAAATCTGAAAGTCTCTTGACTCTCTTCCTAATGTTATAGTAGATTCCAGTTGATGGTAGAGTTATGGGCGGTGTTTGGACTTCGTCCATTACACAAAATAGGGGACAGTATACCCAGAAACTCTTCGATTTCTTCCTCGCCATACCAAAAGAGATCGGATTGAAAGAAACTGGCCAACACAAATTAAAGTTACGTGTTCTTCCTGTCAATATTTGTATTTTATGCCTATGTGATGCATAGTGGTCTTCTACCAAGACTTGGTTTTAACCATTGCATACACCAAACATATCATAATTTTAGAAGGCTTCAGTCACCTGGCGTGTGTAAACAATTGCAGAACTTTTATCTTCACGATTTCATAAAGCAGCTTTCACCTGCCTTTCACTGAAAATATCCCTGATCTTGGTTTTCGCTTATTTGAGTATTCTAGGGTTTATGCGTTGACTATTGATTGGGACTGCATGTGAATAGCCCAACCGCTCAGTTTTTGCTATCATGGCTATTGCGCACATCATACCACAAACTACATGACTAAAATTTTTTTTACATATAATTCCCTCAATTCATATCTCACCTACAAAAAGTAGAGGCTATTCCACTATCAATGGAATCTTAGTATAGTTACCATTTCTACCACGAAAAAAAATGACCCAAAAAAAAAAGTACTACCCATATGGGAGTCCCAAAGGGATTCCAAAAAAACTTTTCAAAAAAGTGATTTTCTCTAAACTATTTTGGCCACATTACTGTAACCAACATAGGCTTTTCAAACATGAGCGGGTGACGAACTTATGCCATCGATCGCCCATATAGACTTCAACCAGCCACCAAAGGATTATAACTCTTCACCAACTCTGACACACATACCGCTGTTGTGCTTCCTCACAGAACAGCACACATTCGTCCACTAAATGACTTAAGTAAGAGTCTATTCGCCACGTTGAATTTCCTTACCCAGTCCGTTCATTTTCACGACGCGTAAAACTAAAAAAATTGTGCGGAAAACAAACCAAGTGACAAGTCAGATCACGTAAAAGATGGCCAGTGTACTTCAGCATTAAAAAGTCAATCCAAACACTGCCTAAATACTCAAAAAGAAGTATTTTGTGAAAGCAGCAGCTCCACCCAATCCTTACTTTGGAAAAACTTTTACACATCGTAAACTAACTAAAGCGCTATTGCGCATGCGTTTCTAGTATTCAGAAAACGGCCTGCACTAGTCTTCAAAAACGATTGATTGCAAAAGTCAACATTCCACCGGCTCAGTGTGAAACAAAGCCTTGTATGTACATGCATGTATTTTCAACAAAATTTACCAAATCAAAACAAATCCTGTTCCTTTTTATTACACAGATTTTCTAAGACACTTACCACATATCTGCACAAACCCCATCACGGGGCATCTCGGTCTCTATACAGGTGACCTTTACCCCTATGCCACCAAAAGACGGGTTGCAAGACATCTCACCTGTCAAAACATAATAAGATCATATTAAATTACTGATTTAAATCTGACAATAAATGAAGGCACTATTCAGTACTGATTTATATACATGTAATCAGTCTGTAAAAATTCATTAAAAAAATGAGGCTTCGCATATTTGTAGAGTGCAAGTATGCTAACATACTCCCTGGAAGTGTTAAAGTATGGTGACCGGTCAGGTGAAGTGGCTTTGCCAAAGGCTACAATGCTGACTTCCAAAGAAGGTTCAAACCTCCGACCCTCGGATCTTGAGTCAGTCACTCTATCGGCAGTCCTGTGACAAACATTACCCATGTACAGGTGGTGACCCAATACAAAATTTGCCCAAAGTGAAAGTGATTATTTTCCCACTTTTTTTACAATTTGAGACTGGGGATTTATTTTAAAGAATCGGGTAATTGAGCATCTTGCCTGAAAAAAATTGTTTATTTTGGTTGAGTCGGTTCTCAATATATGGTCCATGCAACTATACGTCAGCAAAACCAGACTTGTCTATGGAAGGCATCATGTGTCTTTGGGATGGAAATCCCCAATTGCCCAAATCGAGCGGATCGGGCCTCCCCCCCCCCCCCCGAACAAAGACAGAAACTGGTATTGAGCACAAACGGTATGCTATGATTTCAGATTTGCCAAAAACCTGGATGCCCAAAATAATTTATGTGTACTTATCATTCAATCATAGCACAACTGCGACTTTCCCTGGGCTATTTTCCAAGATGAAAACTTCATATCATTAAATCGTTGCCATCCCCTTTAATTAATGGGGTCCAGTATACACCCACTCATCCTTGCTCGCTCCATTAACTTGCATGCGTGGCTAGCCATTCTTGCGACCCCCCCCACTTTAAAAATGCTCGGCTGGGCAGTGTTCACAACTAACAAATAAACTACACAAAATTCACTGTTCTAGGGGATTACAAACTTAGGTTACTTAGAAACAATTAAAATGGTGGTATCTTATGAGTGAGATAAGAGTTCTGCCCCCATTCTTCGGCCCGCACTCGACGGCTTCACACCCAGCATGGCCGCCTCCAACAACAATCAACTCATATGATGCATCATACACTGGCTCACTGCTCATGGCTTCTTAGATGGCAACCCATGGTGCTCGTGGATCTTCTCTGAGTGGAATGATTGATTGCTATAAGTTTCAGTGCCGTTTCGCATCTAGTGCAAGTTCTCCTAGAAACATGAATTGAAACAAAATGATTTATAGGGTTATATGCGTAAGGTACAGAATTACCACTAAAAAGGAATGTACACATTAAGGTGCTTCGTTCCGATTTAAGTGTTTCTACTTGGATATTGTGGTCTGGGCTTTACATACAATCACCATCGAGTGGTGGGAGGAAACACACGCTTGCTGGTTTTGATGGGTAACTAGGCAATAATGCATATTGCAGGGGTTCTCCCAATTATATTAGTTGAAGGGACCAGGAGAATGTCAAACATATTTAAAAGTTCCTTATTTGAGGGCTAAGACACCTGAATTTTTTATGGTTCCCTTTTATATTTTAGATCATGTGAGGGCCAAAAAACAATGGTTGGAGGGCCGGGTTTGGCCAGCTGGCCGCTATGATGAACCTGTGCGATATCACAGCGGGAAAAAGTGGGTGTAATTTGGTAATATCATTCCCGGGAAACTAGGACTACTCGCTGGAAAATCCCAAGGCTCACTCACTATACTTGACTGTGAATTTAACCAATTTATAAGCTTCTATATAAATATAAAAACACAAATTGTAAATTCACTTGGAAATCCTACTTGTATTAACCTTTTGTTGACGTTCCGACGCAGTGAGTGAACAAGCATGAAGCGGGGCGGGTAGGGAGGTCTAATATGTGTTGACGCGATCGTCAGCGAGTGGGAAAACCCCTTTCATTTTATTTTTGGACACAATGTAATGTAAACAGCGCGGCAAATCAGGAAAAACATTGGATAAATAACATTTTTAAAAAAAAAAAAAAAAAAAAAAACATTAACTATAAAAAATAATTAATACACCACTAAGTTGTAAAACAAACAGTAAATAAAACATTAAAAATAACTTAAAATATTATGAAATAATGGAAAGAATTTAGTATTCTGCCCACAGGACTACGAAATTCGCGGCAAACTAACGGAATAAAACAGAAGGTTAAAGGTGCCGAATTTTAAGTGGTGGCAGAATGGAGAATACAAATCATACCGAAATAATTTTAATAATAAGTTCGAGTAAGGAGGTCAAAATTGAGGCAAAATACTACGAGAAACAACAACAAACTTCAATGCACGTGGTTGGAAATCCCTGACGAGTAAACGGGAAACCCCGGCCATGGGGAATCCTCACTGATCTCTACTTTGGGAAAATGGACATCCGTGCTTTTTGCTTTGGTTACACTCTGTTCGGAAGTCATACTTTAGAGTCATAGAGGTAGATAATTGTCAATGGTTGCACAGGGACCAGTATTACTCGGAGGATACGAACAGGTTATCATCTTCAGCAATTATAAAACTGACTCTTCTTTATTCCATGTCCATGAAATAGAAATTCAAGCAGAAATTCAAGAGAAACATTGCGTTTGTTTGTGTGTGGATTTCAAGCCCACTGACCTCATCGGTTTGAATTGCTTTGTTGGCCGCCGACTAGGCGTTGAATAAAGGACGAAAGGGGTTTGTTAGCTCTTAAATGCGAAGGGTATGTAAAGTTTAGCTTGTGACAATCATTTTGTATTTTCAATTTACCTATCTCTTGTACTTAAGCTCATTTTACTAGGCCTCTTTTGATTTAATTAATAGCGATTTAAAATAGTAAATGTTTTTTCATCTATGAGAACTAATGAGAAGTCATATAATGTATAGGATGCGGCCGAAAAAAGCTTTGCATCGATTTAAATTAAAATTGACCCAGATGCCAGTGTCAAACATGTTCAAAGGGAGGTTGGGAGACACTTGAAAACTGGGTTAGTTGGGGTAGGTAAAGTAAAATACATTTTATTTCTTTTGTGTTTAGCACTTGAAACACTGTGTGAACCTGCTTAGTTCTCGCAAATGTTGAGTGCGAACATAGGTGGATTGGTCGGTTTGCCGGCGGCGATTTTACTGGGAATCTGAATAAATAAAAGTACTGGTACTTTTGTGGCTTCTAACCAGAAAATGTTAAGCTTAAGTTCTTTACGCCTCAAATGTGTAAATGTGCACCAATAGCGCCGATTACTCTGTGATTTTGCAAAAATCTCCAACTATCGAAGGGGGGCACGCTCACGCGGCAGGAATGGATGCCTTCGCAGACATTTTTCCCGGAGAGGAAAAAATTGCATTTTTTACACCCCTGATTGTAACTGACGTTATGGCATCATCTTTTAAAAATTTGGACATAATCTTGCGGTGCCATTATAAATAGTCTAAATTTTTTAGGGCTGCTGTATCATCGACTAGCTTACTAGTCATGATCATCAGGACTAATTAATATTAGAAAGTGAGTGGGTATTAAGATAAAATCAGGTAAATTTGATGGGATTTGGAGGCTTTTATTTTTAACTAAAATGCTGGTGGTTTAATGGCGACAACCATATACACATACTTTTTGTGACTAAAACTTCAGTGATTGATAATGACCAATGTGTGAAATAAAATGTCCAATGTGTATAGTCATTGGGACTAGTCTAGAGGGGGGCGTATCCCTGATGATGTGATTGATCCTTAGTCTGGGAAACCGTTGTCTTGGTACTTGCAGTCAACAAAAAACTACATAATGAATAATGAAATAAGCCTCATTGTAAATTCTGAAAAATGGTCCCCGGACGCAAATGCTAAAAACTTTCATTCCATGGGCCAAATGGCTATTCGTGTTGTAATATTGGACTCCCGTCAAGGTAGCCGGATTTCGGGGCCGGGCCCAATGGACACTCGAACTCTTTTGAACTAGAATAACAATAATTTGTGGACTTAATTTCAAGTACCTAAACTGAGCTGATAGTACATACCCTCAAATTCGCCGCTAAGCCGTAGAGTCAATGGCGTGAGTTAAAATAAACAACAAAACGGCAACGTAAAATGCGTTGGGTGTTCGACCATTAGGTTGCAACTTTGTAATTCCCACATTAGCGAGTGCACCGCTCGCTGAGCTGCTGGGTCCGGCCTATCAGGCGCGGAAACGGACGGATACAGGGACGGGGGCAGGAGGGGGCGCAAGCGCCCGGTAACTCTGCAAAATCTTGTAAAATCAGCCCATTTTGGAAGATTTTGAGACAAGTTTCAGCCTTTAAGCCCACGGTTAATTTTGACATTTTTCAAATCATGGATCCGCCACTGCTATAGTGTTCGTCAGATTCTGAAACAAAATTCTGCCGGGCAGGCGCGTAACCCGGAAGGTGTGACGAACGCTTGACAACGGAATCTAATACGCGATTCAACAGACGCGCGCGTGCAATTGTTTCAGAAAAATGAATGACAAGCGACTATATCTTTGTCAAAGACGCGGTTTTTATAAAGTCCGTAGGGTGGGGGGGGGGGGGCAATCAGAGGTACCAAGTTGGTTGGTCCTTTTTAGCTGATAGTACCCGTTAGTTAGTTATGCCAGTGAGAGAATACCATAACAAGGTCTGTAACACAGAACTAGGTCGCCTAGCCGAGGTGCTTGGCATACGCTAGCCCGACCGACGGATTTTGGTCTTGGGTAGGACTACACATGCTCGTCCAAAAAAAAAGGGACTAAGCTGTAAATGCGGGACCCACGCTAGGGGTATCAATTCACAATAATCAAGTTTTAGTCCCGCTAGGGGTTATCAAATCAGTTGTGTGATTGTGACTGGTTCAATGATACAAATAGGAAAAATTAACCTCAACATAGGCATCCACAGCAAAAAACCCAAGGTGTAATTTTTCTTGCAGTAGCACATTTTTCTTGCATAGAGGCCTATTAGATATTTTAAAGGTTTAGCTTTTATTCACGTATTTAGAACGGTCCCGCAGGGGTATAATTCACGTCAAATTGGTCCCGTTAGGGGTACCTATATTTCACTGCAACTTGCCAAAAAAACGGTTCCCGTTAGGGGTATATTTTCACTGAAAATTGGTCCCGTTAGGGGGTCACTTTCAGATCCTCTGGAACGAGCATGGGTAACCCAACAAACCCCTGAGAACCTCCCCCCCCCCCCCCCCCCCCCCCCCGGGGGTCTACAAAGTTGTATGAGGTAGCTAGGCCTAGCTAGGACGGTGACATTGGCCATTTGCTGGTCAAATCCCAATTGGTCTAATGCCATTTTGTCTAAGGCTCCAATTGTCTAGGGCCTAATATAATTTAGTTTTAAAAACCCATTTAGGCTAAAAACCGGGGCTAAAAAACCATTTAGTCTAACAGCATTCATCTGGTCCCTGGGCGTCAATCGATGGGGGACAGGTGGACAAAGCTACTCCCCCTCCCCCCCCTCCCCCCCTTAGGTTTTTTGGGGTGGGGACACATATAAATGTCCCCCCCCCCCCCAGATTTGTACTAAGGCCTACCGCCCCGCTTACCAATGGAGGGTCCTGAGCCGTCGGCCCTCTCCCTTTTCAAAAAAAATCATGCTACAATGACACTTAGGAGCTCTTAGTCCTACATTGGCAAATACTCTGTACCCATAAAATTTCCAAATCGAGGAATTATTACCGACCTGATCTCCAGTCAGGGCCGATTTTGGTTTGAGACATGACGAAATTTTGTTATCGTAGTCGATCATTCTGTCTATACCTTGCAACGGCCGCCAGTGCACGTGCACACTCAGCAACTCCGTCGATTTAGAGCGCGTGTTCTGACGAGAAATGGTGAAGTGCTTCCATTTTCTCTCGAACACCGTCGTTTACTATAAAGGAAAAAATTATACTTCTAAAAATAAACAAAAACAGGCTTAAAACGCCAACAATTGCTTTGGAGATGTGATATTACTTACTTAGGAGCCTAATTTATAGTTCTCCGAAATAAGAATTTTAATGAGTCTAAACTAAATGCGCGCCGACAGCCTCTGCGCGTCTGCGAATCACCATGTTTTTCTTTTTATGCTACACATAAATATGAAAATGACAAATTTTAGAAATAAACGTTATCGTTTTCTTAAAAATCAATAATTTGTAATTTCCTTAAAATAGTTTGTGAAAACACTCCGGACTTTTTACCCTTTTATACCTTTTTTTTGTTTTTTTTTTTTTTTGGTTTTTTTTTTTTTTTATCATGAATGCTAAATTTTCCATCAATACATGGGAGTGGAGTAAATAATTGCTTCATACTAATGAACTAAGCTTGACAATCATCTTTAAGATTCCATATTCACTCACAACAGAATAATTAGGTTTTGGAAAAAATACTGTGAATAGACCACACAAATATTGAAAACAATTAGATCGCCGTTATTGGTTTTTCGATGTAGATATTCCGTAGTAACTTTGAGTCTATTTTATTCACAACTTTAGGGAGGGAGTAAAGGCGACGTTTTTTTATGTCGTCATGGTTGCATATTAATGATATTTGGAGTCTTGGAAATGATATCTAGCATGGATATTTTTGGATATTAATTATGCTGATTCAGTCAGCAATTTTCATGCAGGTTGGTGGGGAAAATACCAACTTTATTATCGTTGCGCGGAAAATCCGGATTGCCGCAAATCGCGCTTTCTAAATACTGAAGTCTCTAGCTCTGTAGAATTCGCTCAAAGCCCCTGAAAAATTCCATAATTCTGAGAAAGAAAAAAAATCTCAAAACAAACAACTTGTTACCTGAAAAATTTCGATACAACTTTCAACTTGTTCATTCTCCAACGCTTTTGCAATCAAATTGCCCGACATAGTTTTTTAATCTTGGCCTATTTACAAATGCGATAAGAAACAACGCCCGATCTTGGCCAACATTAGGCCCTAATGTTGATATTTGTTGATTTTAATATGCCTTTGCCAAACCTTAAAATTTCATATGGATTCCTGTCTCCTTTTTAGACACTATAGGTGGTCACACTCTATTGTTTTCAAGATTAACAGGCTTTATTTGCATTTTGCAATTTCTAATGCTTAAAAATTAAGACTTTGTGAAGATGAGGCAATAGCCCATATTATAGATTTTGTAATGCTGACGCCATTTTACCACAGTACACAGTTATAGCTTTTTCAGTTCCATCATTTTGTCTGAATATGGTGACAAATCTTTGATCTTGCTTCACAAGAGTAAAATCAGATTCAGTGAATTCCAATGATAATCAGTGCAATGGATGATATTAGATTAATAAATTTTAAACATTGTAACCATTCAAAAAAGAGTCAATTATCACCTGGTCCAGATAGTGAAAGCAGATCCCTTTCAATATTAAACTTTATATCTCTAAATTAACTATTTTAACTTGTCCATTGCCATAAGCTGGAATAACGCTAGGCCTTCAAGTTCAATGGTGAAATCAACGTTGAAGGAAGGCTACATCGTCAACTAAGACAACAGACATAATTATAAATACTTTCTTTGTCAAGCTCAAGAAGCTACGTCCTATAACGTTTTGAAACTTGACTTTGTTGACAAATGCAAGAGCCATATGAAAGGAGGATGGCCCGATTTAAGTAATGAAAGGTTCATCTGGATAGAGTGGCCTTCCCCCAAAACCTCCATCTGCAAAGTTTCGCCGCCGAGCCGTTTTGAAGTAAGAGATAAAAACGTGATTTTGTAAGCCCCATAGAGTACTGTAAAATTAATATTGGTCGACCAAAAGGGGCCATTTTCACTCATCACTTCCAAACCAAACATCCTTTATCCCTAAGATTTCACAGGGTAAATGAGAAAAGTAGTATTCTTCTGATAAACCAAAATTTTGGCCACTTCCGGTAAAATCTGGACTTCTGAGGACGATGCTATTAGCATCGGGCCATGGACCTTTACCGTGTCTTTAGAACAGTGTTATGTGCACTATTGTTAAGCAAAAAACTCTGATCCAAAACACCAATTTGTTTCAAAACCTGTCATTGATCAATGAAAGTTTTCATCGATAAGTTGAGTGCGCAAAACGTTTTAATGGAAAAACTCTCATCCCAAATCTGTTCAAATCTAGTTAACCTGCTATTGATCCATGAGAGTTTTCTCTGATCCAATCATTTTATAACAATATTTTTTGTGGCAAACAATTGTTGAAAAAAACCTCATAAGCTTTTTAATTGTTATTGTTTTGTGAGAAGAATGTTTCTAGTACTTTTTTAAAAGAATAAGAAAGTAAAAAGCATGTCGTGCTACATAAACCACTTTATATGGAAGAATCATCAGTGACCGCATATGAGTTAGGTAGCTATTTTTTTTAATTTAACACAAATGTGGTTTACTGTGTTAACTCCAATTGTAATGGGAGAAAATGGGAAGGTGTACAAACTGTTCATAATCTGCTTTATAATTTTCAAGGCGGTTTCTTTCATTCTTGGCAGAATCTTTATTGAAAAAAATAGTATTACGATTATGTCAGAAAAATTCGGTTCATCTACATGGTCTGTAAGATATTCACATTTTTTATACACAACACTTAGTGGCCATGTGGCTGTCCGTCTTCAAAAAATACAGAGGGTAAACTTGCGTCATCCCCCTGCAAGATAGCAGTATGGAACCTGACCTCAGGAGATCGTTGACCTTCCATGACGCTTTGACATCATCCCATATGAAGGAACCCCCTATTGGAAATTAACTCCAAGTCTGGTTTCAATCGGATTCAACTTTTTCGAAGATAGACCTAAAAACGAAACCTAACCAGAACTGGAACCAAAGGGTTGCTATTATATAGATAGGCAAAACGTTACGTCATCTTTTAGAAATTCACAAATCGTCTCGCAGTTTTGCCGACCACAAAGAAAACCATCGAGTACCAACAATAGAAAGCAATATGGCTGCCTCCGCTTCCTTCCACATACTGTGGGTGTCGCTTTGCATATACACTATTCGGTAGTGATACAAATTGATTATTGTTAGAGGTCTGGCCAGGTGTAATAATAGTCCACCTGGATCATTGTGGCTCAGAATACTCACTCGCTTAGGTGCTTAGGCGCGCTTAGGGTGAAAAGATGTATTCATTGAGGCGGTTTTTTAAATCAAGACGACTGACGTGTCTTTCATTCGTTGTGTGTGGCCAATGGGTAGGACAAAATTTTCCCAGCCCAATAGCACCCAACCAACAACTGATATTTTGCCGGATTGTTGTATCGATTGACATTATGTTGTGTATACAAGCACCCAACTAATAATTATTCCTTCAATATTCAAAATGGTTCAGCGAACAGCACGGACGACTGGTTTTTGAATGGGGCTTCACCCCACCTTGATGGAACACACACATGCATACAGAATTGAGCGCTCCGCAAAATCCCCCTTCTGCTTTCACAAGCCACCCAGATAACATGGAGATATTTGGGCCAATATAGGCCCAAAATTTACTCAATATTGGACCAGTATTGGCTACATTTATCGGTCCAATATTATTTGGCTCGAACGGCCCAAAATTGGACCAATAATGGGCCCGGGCCAATGTTGGCACAATATTGGGCCAATTCTTGGTATAGATATTGAACCAAAGTGGGAATATATCAATATTTTTTTTTATTTCAAAATAAATATATTTTCACCCTGCTTTATTTAAAATAATTAATTTCATAATTTGAGCTATCAAATAGTTTATTTTTTTAGTGAATTGGATTATATAGTATAATATTTTTGGAAAATATTGTGTTCTGATCAAAACACTAAACGTACCCTTGAGAGATTGTAGCGTATTTCTGTATGTTTTTTCTATTGTTTTTCTTCTCACACACCCTGTCTATTTTTAGGCAAACACTTAGCCTTAAGCCCAGTAATCTTGGGCCAACTTATCCCAATAATTGGCTCTATATTGGCTGTTGGTACGATTTCCAATATGATGCGCCAATATTAGACCATTAAAGGATCCGATATGAAGCCGAGAGCGCCACACATTGCCAATGGTAAAACCAATGTGGCCCAATATACGTTAGCCCCGTTGATGCCGATGCCAATATTACCGATGTGAACCATTGTTGGCCAATATTTGCGTGCTATCTAATCTGGGAAAGGATAAAAAGGCTATCGATCGAACGGCCGATTTTACGATCGTTTGTGTCATATTAAAGCATTATAAAGTGAACCCTTGTACATTTCGGAAATTGTTTCTCAAATTTGCAAAAGAAAATATGTTTTTGGACAGTTCAGAAGCGGTGGCGGCCAAGCCTCATTCATTATAAGCAATTTACCAAAAATTCAAAAGAAATTACAGCATACGAGGGCAAACCACAAACCAATTTGGGTGCTTTGATCTGTGTCGGTCATAGTTGTTCCCATGACCTACATACGACCTCGTCCTCGTTCATTTTAATACAAAAAAATTCAGAATACCCCTTCCAGTGAGTTGATTCTTCAACTCCAACGGTTTTGGAATAAGAAAATATTCCTGAAACATATAAAAATCAGAATTTTTCGTCAAGATTTCGCTTTTACGGTTAAACCAATGCTACGTCTGAAATTGGGATTTCTTGGCCGCCCTCCCTGGGAAAGTTAATAGTTGCAGGGGTTCCGAGCTATAGGGCTCCATCCCAAACCCGGCGGCGGCGCTTGATATATGAACTCTTCATGAAACACTTTATATGTGAATTTCAAACAATCCTAACCCATCAACTATAATATTTTAAGACCCTTGATCATACCCAGAAGAATTATAAAGTGAACCACTTGCCAAATTCAAAATTGTTTCTCATCAAATTTGCATAAGAAAATGTGTTTTGGCAAGTGAACATTGAGGGATTCTCGCGCTTCCCGGGCGTAAGACCACCCCTCCCGTACCCACCCTCGCGCAGCTTTTTTTTTTATCCTCTCTTTCAGTCGGCTTGCGCACTTTATTTCATTTAAAACAAAAATTCCTATTAACATCATTTCCCATAACTTGACATTGTTATGATAATACATGTTCAAAACAATCGTGTTTCTCCACCATCATTGTCCCTTAACATATTACATTCTTATCATGTCATTTTTCATATATAAGCGTGTCCATGTCACTAGTTCACCTCTTAGCAGTTCATTGCACCTTAATAACATGTTATTCCTATCGACCCACACGTTTTCTCTTTCATCAAATATTGCTTTTATGTACAAAATACCCTTTCCATTGAAACCCACAATGTTTATATCGTTAGCAAGAAAGTATCTATCTTTTTTTTTCCATAAACATGTACCAAGAGATTTCTAGGTAGTACTTTTTGTGACCCCACTTTTTCTGCCCCAGTTGAATTTCAGGCAGCCTGACGGAATAAAGTACAGTATGCCCTGCACTTTATTCCGCAATGCTGCTAATTCAACTGGGAGCAGCAAAAGGGGTGCAGTAATGTACCAACCCAGATTTCTATTGAATTCTTCCAAATTTTGAATTTAAACACCTTGTTAAATAAGATTTTAGTTCAGCTTAAACAAAATATGACATTAATTTAACTCCCAGCACCTTTGGCAATTGCCTAACTTATTTATTAAATTGTGTTTTGATATTCGCTTTAGAATATCCAAATAGAACATTCGAATATTGTCAATTCAATTTTGGAATCTAATATTTCATTTACAATTCTTGTTACTCTTTTCATATTAACTGTATTTGTTTACAGTTAAGAAAAAGTGCTCTATGTGCGATATTTTTATATCGGATTTACAGTGCACAGTGCAAGTTTATTGAAATAAGCATTTACAGTCATTATTAATTAGATATAATGGTCTGGCAGGTGGGTACCTTTAAATAAACACTTTTTTCATTTAATGAACACACGACGGGTATAAAAGACAGCATTCTTAAAATCAATTATGTATAGGATAAGGCATGAGTGGAGTGCATTCGGGGATATAATTGCATATGCATTAGCGGGGCCACTGTGAGCACGAGCGCTTTAGCGCGAGTGCTCACAGTGGCCCGCTTATCCACATATTACGCGAGTGCTCACAGTGGCCCGCTTATCCATATATTACTTTATTAATGCGTCCAAGTATGCAATTATATCCCCGAATGCACTCCACTCATGCCTTATCTGTCATAAACCACATGAGAATTATTTTATACACCATCAAATCATAAATACGATATTAATAACTCTTTTTCTGATATATTTTGGATGACTTTTAAAAATTTAAAACTAGAACTATTGTATTGATTCAAATATTATGCTAGACAAAGCCAGATGTTGACTTACGACTTTAGCTTTCGACATCCTTGACGACGTCTTGATCACAAGTGACGGTATCCACTGCTTTTCCCGCTAGTGTTCTCATAATAGATAATTTAGTAATTGGTAACATTAGAACATGTACCATTATGAAACAGAGTGAATACTGTTTCAAATCTCTTTTTCTTGTTTTCCCTCATTTTATTGTCTTTTTCTTCAAAAATTGTTTGCATGAAGTATAAGGTCCCTATGCACAAAAGTTAGACCATGTCTAACCTTAAACCTAAGTCAAACAAGTTTTGTCCAAAATTGACAGTTATTCACATTTTCTTCAGAAAGTAACTATTAAATTTCAAAGATTAAAAAATGAAAATTTCAAAATAAATACAAAATATCTCATGTCAATGTAAAGGAAACTGAAATGTTTTTTTCTGGTGGGACTGAATTATACTTAGACCAGGTCTAACTTTAGACCCGTTCTAACGCTTTCGTGCATAACGGACCTAACGTTTTTACAACCATGTGGTAACATAAATATAGCCATTCTACAAGTCAAAAAAACTAAAAATAACGTTCAACCTGTGAATTCACGCCGTTAATTTACGTTCCATGCAATGAATATTTAAGGTTACACGGGGGTCAAACTTTTAAAGTGCTCCAATCATTGTGAAATGTATGCCATAAGTCATAAGGATCCAAAAATGTGTAGTTTGTACGATCTATGACCATTGGTTTTGGAGTAATTTGATAAAATTGGCTAAAATTGTTAAAAAGGTAAATTTCCATTTGTACAGGAGTCAAAATCAAAAGTTGCTCCCCGTGGTTCATCTGGACTTGGGCAAATGAACCACGAGAATATCCCGTCCTTCGGAGGGGACGTTAAGCCGTCGGTCCCATGTACAGAGAGTCATACCTGTACATGTATATCACAGTCAGTTTCGAGAAGAGTAGGGTGGTAACCCCTGATTGTCCCAAGCCGTTCTGGTCAGTTTCGAGGGATACCCCAAGTAGAGTTTAAAGTAGAGTAGAGGTTAAAGCACCATAGCCCCATAATGGTTCAAGGTCATCCTGGGGTAAAATTTACCCAATGCTCAGATTTTGTTGAAACTGGTGATAAGTTGTTTGTATTGTCTCACAGGTTCCAAAAATGTATTATTTTACAGTGTGTGACATTTGGTTGGCTAATTACATAGCAAAATGTCGCAAGGGTCTACATGGTCTATGGGGTCACCAGAACTTCCCCTGGATGTCGCAAAGGTGATATCAAAAAATCAATTAAAATGCATTTTCCGTTTCAGTATGACACAAGGAATCATTTGACACCACTTTAAACAACATCGGAGCATTTACCCCCAGGGTGACCTTGAACCATTACGGGGCTATACCGCTTTAACTAAAGGTTGGAACCTAGGCAAATATATACTTTTTCTAATCCTTATAAGGAGACGAACATGTTAATGTACATTAAAACACAATTTGACTCGATTTTAAATTTTCCCTGTAGTAACATATCCCCCCTTGGGGAAGGGGGCAGCAGTCCGAAAATTTGCACCCCATCATTTTCTGACAGTTTAGGTCCTATTGAAACCCAAACAGCAACAAAATCAATTTTAGCATGAAAATCCTACGGGAATACACACCAACCCACACTATTATCAAAGCCTGGATTGGTAGAGGAGCGATAGATATTATCTATAGGTGTTAGGGCCGACGTCCACCCTATTCTGTAGTTACTACTGTAACGTATAGTTTCTAGGGCACTACAACCCCACGCTATGAGCAGTGTCCTCATCTCATTCACCATTATGGTTTATCATGTGTAATTATATTGTATTTGATTGTATTTTGATGTTGAGATAAAATAGATTTGATTTGATTTGGATCATGATTTCAGGCAAGAATCTCATACGTGCTGATGGCCTGACAACTCTCCTGCTGAGAGGGTGATTATCGCATTACCTTAAGCCGGTAAATGGGATCATGGTGGGATTTAATAACAAAAGGCGGCAACGTGATAGGGTCTTTGAAACTTTTGTCCACGCTCTAACAGATATTCGCAGTGTGCCACGTATAGACCGTATTCAATAGCCAGCCATGTTGGTGGACAAGATAGACGCATTCCAGTACTACAATACATTCACCTGTCAATGATCCCTGTGCAATCGCTAAACATGGATCGATTGACAGCTTAATGTATTGTAGTCCTGGAATGTATGCATCTTGTCCACCAACATGTCTGGTGGCTGACGTCATATTGAATACGGTCTATTTGAAATCGTTGCCCCAGCAATCGGTCCAAACTAATCACAAGGATTTAAAAAATGTCATTGCATAACGTGTGTCCTTTGCCCTGTTATAGTCTGATTTTTTATTCCT
>JAMKCH010049403.1:0-11393 GCA_023653785.1 Ophioderma brevispina | reverse complement strand
GATCGCATAAGGCTCAACTGGTGTATCATACAAGTTCGTCGGATTTCCAGACGAGCCTCTCCCAAATCTGTCGTTAGGACACGTCTAGCCTTTCAAAGGTCAGAAAATACCTTTCCAAACACAAATAAAGGAGCCTTGTCACAGTGATTCTGAATTTTATATCATATAACAGAATTTTAATGATTTGTATTGGTTCAAAGAATTTGGTATGTCCAAAGTACAATATCCCCCTATACAATTCAATTTACACTTAACATTCTAAATCTTACTCAGAGTTCATTGGTCTCCAACTAAAAGTAAGCGGTTTGCAAGTCAACGATAATATGTCCTCACAGCGAAGACTAACAAAGGACAGCATGCTAAAAGTCCACGCCATAATAAATCCTCGGGTAATATCCATTGGAATCTTCTCAGTCCTGAAGTTAACTTTTGTCCAGCTGTTCAAGGCGACGGGGCTTTCCCTCGACGACGCTAATGGTTTCACCATAATCAAATCCAGGTAATATCCCACCATCAGTCGTCGCTATGTCCTCATATTGGACCACAAATTGGAACTCCACGTTATAGATTCCGTAAACTGAAGCTCTTTGCTTCAAAGGTGTCGCACAGCAGACATTTATCTATCAAGCGTCCCTGTCGGCATCACAACTTATTCAAATCCTGGCACTAGATGTAGACTCAAATCTACCATTATTGTAGAGTAAAGCTTAGCTATAATTATACTGAATAGCTCCAGAGCTCTAGTTTAGCTCCTGATTTCAACTGCTGGCCCAGTCCTTCCGTCACCCAGACTATTTTACTTCTCAGACCTAGATTTCCCTTTCTAACAATAATCATACATCATCATCATGCATAAACATAACCTGAATCACATAACTTTCCATATAACTTTGGTCGGGGAAATTCCTGATCTTCAAATTTTTGATCTCAAAACCTAAACAATTTGATTCAGTTTCTAAGTTTAGCATTCGTTTGGGGAATTCCCCACTTCCCTTATTGTGCAATCTATCTAACAGTAATAGATATTGAAATTGAAATATTTCGAGCAATTTTAGCGACTCCAACACCTTTATTATAGCTCTAAAATGGCTGTCATATAAAAAAACTAGCCATTTCCCATCAAGTATAGTCAAACACCGCATGAAACTCTGATTTTCCTAACCTTTTTGGCGAAAATTGAATTTTTCACTGTGTGTGTCCATGGAAATGGGGTTTTTGCTGACATGCGAATTTTATGACGTCCTTGTGACGTTGCTAGGCATTTGGTATCAATGGAAGAGGGAACATAGCTATCTATTGGCACCAAAATCAAGTCTCCTGTGATGTTACCTGTGTTTTGTGTAGGCATGTTGGTACTCTCTCTATCCGAGGGGGGGGGGGGGTTGGCACCAAAAAGAGAAAAGAGGTTTTTAGCAAGCCTGGGAAAAAACCCCTGAAGGGGGTGGTGGTAACCACCCTTCCCCCTTCTGTAACGAGTGTTAAGAACTGGGCCCGTCTGCCCCCTCGCCCGCTGATTACGGCCTTGGGTAATTGTCTAGGTTTCGACCTTAGGTTTAAACAGGTTTCAAAAGATAGAAGATTCAGAATTTCGAAATATACCGTGTGGTCCCAAAAAAAAAACGTCACACTTGGGTGGTAGGCGTGCCATAAGTTTTGAACAAATGCACGTGACTACTTATTCTTTAGTTGATAAGGTAAATGAACTAAGTTAGCTAATAGCCCTGAAAAGTTCATAAAGGGAGAGGCAAGAGTGTTTGAGGGAGGACCCCAGAAAGCAAGGGCACCTGCAGGACCCAGTTAAACAAATTGAGTCGCTATTAACTACCAATACGGCACTGTACGTGGGGCACTCAAAACCACAATATGAATCTCTACAGTCTCCCACCATTTTCCTTTTTTTAAGACAGCTATTGCAACAGATGTTAACATTATGAATGTTTCCATTGGTACTAACAGCTTAAAATGCATTGTTAACACAATTAAAATATCCGAATTAAATGTATGATCAGAGAACAACAAACTCTTCGTATTGTAGAACAACAAACTCTTCGTATTGTCCAAAATAAGATAGCATTGGATTAGAACGAATCATTCATAATCATTTTGTTACGGCACTCAAAAGAATTCTCCGTAACTCCAAATTTAATGACAGGATGAATATACTGATGTTATTGAATTTTGTGTTGAAAACATAAGGAGTTACTTTCATAAAGTTGAGAAGGTAAAATTATTTTCAGTAACAAGCAAGTGCAGCCCAACGCATAATCATTTTTATGTAGTGGAGTTTGGTCTTGAACTTAGTATAGTTTTTATATCGTCTTGAAACATACTTTATCACTCATAAGTTAATATTTTATCATTATCAGTAAGTAATAATACGGTGTTAAATGCAGTCATTTGAACCAGTATAATTGTTTCTTCAAGAAAATTTGGCAAGTAATGTTGATGCAATCATATTGTTTTGCCAGCTGTTTTTTCTCATTGCCAGTCGTGTGGTTAACCAGCTCCTCATTTTTGGTTTGTAAATGGGTTCTGCGGTAACTTGATTGTTGGGGCATATCTTAAAAACATATTGACCTAACCTTTTATGAACTGGTTCCCCGGGATATAGCTAACCTCCACCTCTACCTCCCAACAAAAAAATAAGTATTCGCGGGATTACATTGCTTTTGTTCAAACTTAATGCTCGCCTTCCACCAAGTGTTGCGTTTTTTTGGGACACACGGTATATTGTGTTTTGTGTAGTACACAAGGGAAGTCCAACTAGAACTTACGATACTCAACTAAATGCTCATTCCAATGTAGAGACTGAATCGGATTTTGCTGACGTCACTATGCGTCCTAGGGTACATAAATCAGAACTACTGCATATAGAAGAAACATTGATATTTTGCAATTTATTGGCAAATAAAGTAATATTGTAACATCTTAAGCATTTTCCATCAGGTGAGAGCGTTATGACGTCATTATGAAATCTGATTAGTATGGTTACTCCATTTTGGTATCAACGGAAAGAGGAACACCTGCTATCTATTGTCAGCTAAAATCAAATGTATATGACATTCCCGTGACGTACTAGGCGTGGTTGGTATTTCCGCTCCCGAATGACGGGGGGGGGGGCACAGCCCTATCCACCACCTTTGGGATCACCCTTTCCTTTTGCTATACCCGCAGGTAGTGGTTCTTGATGGGGGGGGCGGCACATGAAACGGAACATAATGTCAATGGCATTCATTAACTCATTTGACACTGGAAAAGGGCTTTTTGGTAGGGCTAAAAAATAGAAGAGAGCGGTAACAACCCCTCCCCCCCCCCTTCGGAATACGAGTGGTTATTAATCTATAATTATACGGCGATAGGTTAAAGGTATGACTTATCAGACTCATAATTCAGATGAATCAGACTTGGAATCAGTTTCGACATGTCGCGGCATTACAAACAGTCCACAACGGTAAACAATTTCAACATAACCGGAAGTTACAATATTACCATTTGGTGAGGTTTTTCGCGAGTTTATGAATTCCACGTATGAGACCGCCGCGATGGGGCACCAGTTCAGAAGTTAGACTTTGTTACAAGGTACATTGAACTTTCAGAACACCGTTTCTCAGGGTCGGAAGTGATCGGAACATTTTCATATTATTTTCACAATTACGGGTCACAAAATCACCAAACAAAAGCAAGCTTATTTCCTACAGTCGTAGCTATACAAAGGATGATGGATTTTGAATGGGGGTTTCGGCATTTTCTTAACAAAATTCTCCTGTAGTTTGGGTGCCAACAACTTGCCCAAAAGAAGATTGAAATTGGCATGTACTCTGCACTTTCCAAAAACCCCTACAGTCAGGGTTCACAACAATACACGGTCAGTCATTACAAAGTTTTTGTGGACACTTTTCCCGTAGTCGCTGCATCGACCGCGGCAAAGAGATATAGATCACAAACGGCTTCGGGTATGCACATGAATACACAACGATTGCCGAGCTTTTGTCGAGATGAATGGGTAATCGAATTACATAATTGGTGGTTTTCGCGCGCTTGTTTGTCCTGCTCTCTATATATGGTCCAGGACATAAAATGATGTAGCTATAAAATAAGTGGTTGACACCCTAAATACACATTATTTCACTCTTACATAGATGGATGTTCCAATTGAAGATCAGGATAAAGCAATTTATTATCATTCAACGTTTATTTGAACATAACACTGGCCTTTGACCACTCCAAATACCATTCTTATATCACTCATTGGAGAATAATGCATTCTTTTTATCGATGCACACATAACCACAACTAACTTTTTAGTTGGTCATCCACATTGTCGCAACCTTGCTTGTATTAAAAGATTAGCGCAAAACGGACCTGACAATCCCGGCCAACAATAGCATAAGTCCCTCATCATTAACAGACCTTGTATCACTGATACATCGTACATGGAGTTCCGAGAGTGGTGCAACAGAAAAGCTCCTAGAAGCTACCGAAGCCAAGTTTGCTGAAGAAAGAAATCAACTTTTGCAGCAATCAGGATTTCTCTTCCAAAAACAAAGCTTGTATACATGTAAAAGTACTCCTTTGCATACCACTGAGATGACCTATCGTGATTCTTGGTAGCAACAGGTTAAATTGACGGCACACCAAACCCAATTGGACAATCACCATCCCCCCGCCATTGAAGACTGTGCCAACTAAGACATCACCTCTAATCACCCATTTGCATCTACGAGCCTGTTGGCTTACCACTTTCGAACAGGTTTTCGGCACTAAGTAGCAGGAAGCTGGGAAGGGCGTTTTGGTGAAATCAAGTTGTGTTTCTCCCAAGCATATGATGAGAAGGACTCTATGCTCCATTACTGAACAGGTTTTCTGACAAACCCAAAGGCGGCAGTAAGAAGAGGTCCACCATCCAGTCCATGCCTAAAGCGGATTCTGCTAGCGTGGACTCCATTGGGAAAAGAAATAGGCATTTGATCCGAACGCGCTCACGGATGGCTCAGTTGTTCTGATGCAGATTCAGTTGCATATTGGCACCAATGATTTTAGCAAGGTAGCTCTCTGGATGAAATAACCTGCACCTTCTGTAAATCTGAATATTTGAAGTCTGAGATACCTGATTCATGCTCAGTTGCAATTTCATCTCTGGTCAAAAGGACGGACAAGCCACAACTTGCTTCCAAGTTAGAATCGGTAAATTGTTTCCTGAAAGACTTGTGTGCCACAAATAACTGGGCTTATATTGACAATAGCTTGGTGGTACATTTGTCCAAGGATGTCCTGCACCCCAGTAGAAAGGGAATAAGCTTTCTCGCTCGTAACTTCCAGTATTTTTTATGTCAAGGACAGCCCATCCTCAGATTTTTCAGCAGCGACGCAAGAAGAACTATCATCAAAATCCTCAGAGATCACTACTGGGAAATCATCCAGCCTGGTTAACTTATTTGTCAGAAATAATAAAAAATGCATTGCTGATTTAACTCTGATGGAACCAATGCTACATTTACATGTACTACTGATTCTTTTGATAATAACTGTTCTGCTATTTCCAATACTTCTGATAATCATATGCACAATGTTAATTATAATGTTAATAATGTTAAGGTTTAATGTGAATATTGGTGCTAAGATGTTGATGTTGGTGATGTGGTTAATAATGAGAATGTTGATCATTGTGTTGATGGTGATGCTGTGGTTGATAACTCTTGTAACTCTGTTAATCATAATGGTAATTCAACCCTTCCACAGCTGAAATATTGCCATAATTTGTCTTTGAAATATGATTTATCGTCAACAAATTGTAATTCTGACACTTCTGATTCTAGTGATTGTACTCATAATAATAGTTCTTCATATAATTTGGAATTATCTTCAAGTAGTAGTGATTTGAATGCTCATGCAACTGACAGCCAGGAAAGAAATAGCAATGATTTATCTGTTCTGTATTTTAATTCTCGCAGTATGAAGAACAAACTGCGTGACATACATGCCAGGGTTGTTTCTGAAAATCATGATATCATTGCTATTTCTGAATCCTGGCTTAATGATACATACAAAGATGGTGAAATATTTAGTTCTGATAATTGTATTTTTAGAAATGATAGGAATTCTCATGGTGGTGGTGTGCTTTTAGCTATTAAGTCTAATCTGCAGCTTGTTTTTCGTTGTGATTTAATTTGTGATGATCTTGAAATTGTTTGGGCAGACTTCAATACAAATGATGGTAAAGTTCTTTTCGGTGCCTTCTACAGTGTGAGTCAAAAAGAACAGGACCGTGATTGATTATTTTTTATCAAAAAACAAATTGAGCTTGATAAAACCATTTTTACATATTCGAAACAAGCATGTTCTTCCGCTCATTAAAAAAAAGAACCACCGAAATTCATCATTCCTAACCATTGTTATGCCTGTTTTGCCGAAAGAACCCATTTATCCAGCTGTCCACGGAATGCCGAATGTTTTGAATATATGCGAGTACCTGGGAAATGACTGGATCATTGAAATGTAAATGAAATTTAAACCCGCGAGTTTCAAAAACAGATTAGCATGGTCTGCACAAAATCATTAATTAATAAAATAGCAAATCTGAAGGTATTTTCAAAACTAACTTGGCATCGTGGTGGAAAGATATTAGGTATCATGGCCCCTCCATATCCAGACGTACAACAAACTTATTGTTGAAACTTACTTGCAGACCCATTCTACCGTTGAGGTTCAGATATGGAGGGCCATGATACATACAGTAGAAAGGCTTAAATCTACTTATATCAGGATTTGCAATCCATATAGCAGATGTTAGGGGTCGGTTACTGAGAAACTACATTTCAACAATGAGATGTTCCTGTACTTTTTGTATACCGTGTTCAAAACGTTTGTTCCGCCCTAATGCCCAACTCCCTCTGAGCGCACCATCAATGCGGAAGTACCCCTCTATTAAATAATGCCCTGGGGTATCAAGCTGTCAATACCCTACAGCGTGAAAGCTTTTAGAAAATTCTTGTATTTTGATCGTAGTTTTTTGAGCAGATTTTGTACATTTTGACGAATTTAAAGGTCTGCAAACCTCAGGGATTTAAAGATGGCGCCCAAGAAAAACAATGAAAACTTGGAAACGATGAGAGGACTGGCTAGGAAGTGGAGAAAGGAAGGCAAACCCAATAAGGAGATAGTAGTGGTCTGCATTGAAAGAAAGGGTTTTTGAGACCCCCTATTGCAAAACAATAGAACAACTCACAGAACGAGTCCAGCGTGTATTGAAAGCGTTAGACAATAATGACTATCTCGCGTCATTGGTTAACGGAAACTGGGTAGAGCGTGTTTCGAAGGTTATCGACCATCAAGGAGAGAATAACTTTAAATAAATTGGTAATTGACATTCCATTTAATTTGAAATAATAGCTACTCACAAATTTATATCAAATTAATTGTGTAAGTTTAATTTAAAATCTGTTACAATGGTTTCCTTAAGGGGGAGGAACATACTTTTTGAACACGGTATAAGAGGGTTAATATTTTAATCGCATCTTTCCCTTTCAAATTCTACCGGACGTAACGTCGTCCTTGAAGGTTAAAGTGACAGGAGGGAATTTTTTTCTCAAATTTCACTGGATCGGTTGTAGACCACCTACCGAGAACGTTTCGAAGGTTTATTGGACAAACAGGTGCAAAAGAAAACCGCAAACCTTGTTTTGAACTTGCCTGCTATCGTAATCGTTCCCCGTAGGAAACCGTGCTTTGGCGTTCTGTCGTGCACGACAGAAACTACTAAATCATCATCATATTACATAAAGACGGCGTATTCGGCTTATTCCCTTCAGGTGTAATCTAATACATTGGTAAGCATTCCAAATATGTAAAAACCCGGGGTTCGAGAAAAATTGGGGCGCTTCTTCCTGGAAATCTCCTCATGTCTCTTTAAATCTACTTACAAGAGGATTTGTAAACGATGTAGTAGCCAATCAACTGTAATTGATATGGGGAAAATGCCCGTAACCAGGGCCGTACGCAGGATTTATTGGGGGGGAGGGGGAGTTTGCGAGACTTCGAAAAATTTGACTTTTTTTTGTTGAAAAAGTGGAACTTTTTTGGTAAAATGGTCCTTTTAAGCTATTCAGTGTGATCACCTTACGATCGGAACACGCACCTTTAATACCAAAATATCTGCTCAGGTAGTTGCATTTGACCCTTCTGAACACTCGAGCCAAATTTAAAAACAATCTGAACACTTTCACTATAGGTACCAATGCAATATTCATAACACAATAGCCCAGCCGGTCCAGTGTGATCACCTTATGCTTATGCATACACACTGCAGGGTTGTCAACAGTTATCAGTTCAATTAGCAGGCAGACGCGCGAAAAGTCGCCCAAATCGCCGAAAAGTCGCCCAAAATTTTTAAAAGCTCAAAATTGAAGTTAGGAAACATTTAAACCATACCTTTTTTGCGTTAATATCATTTTGGACTCGATTTATTTCACTTCAACAAATTCGAAACAATTAAATTTCTCAAAATGAGCAGAGTGGGGGTTCGAACCTACGACGAGCAGAGATTAGGAATCATTCTTAACCACTTAGACAAGCGAGGGTTGGTTGGCGATGAGGTTTTAATTCAATATAAACATTCAGGGATAAAGGCAGACTCATGCGTATAATACATCATACATGTAACAATAGACACGATCAAAATCATGCCTTTATGTGGTATTAAAGATGATGCTGTGATACACATGCAAGTTAACTACGAAAGACATTCGCTTCCGGAGGCGCTTACATTTTCATTTCCTTTTTATTGCCCTTGCCATGGTCATCAGTCATACACGGCTGCACAATGACCCTGCGGGCGGTGTTTCTTAATTGATTTCTATGCTTATTTGTAGCAAGAACATCATTATGTGTATAACAACTAAAAGCATATCAATCATATTATTCTATACTTTTTTACAATGATCGCCTAAGGAATGTGAAAAGTAGCTCAAAAGTCGCGAATTTGCTGTGGGCTTTGCAGTTCGCGGGGAGGTAGCGAAAGCACCCAGGTGGGTTACGGCTTCGGGCGGGAGTATGTTTATGCACACGTCCTTATCACCGGAGCTCACAGGCGCGCGGTAATTGGCCTAGAGAAATATGTAAGGACTAGTGTATTGACATCATCCTAACTATGTTTGTCAATGCTTCGCGTGAAAGCTTGTTGGAATGATATATTACTCACCATTGTTTTTGTAGGGTTTATATTTTATCGCATGGTTCCTTTCATCTCCTACCGGATGTCAAGTTGCCCTTGGATTGTTTGAAATCGCATACAAAATTATGCCGAGTCCGGCACGTTACAAAACCACACCGTTCACTGAAACGTGAAATGGTTTTACTCGAATGATAAATGTAAAGAACAATTTAGTATTTTAGATACATGTCTAGGGGATGGTTCAAATATGAAATTTTTTTGCTGTTTTTCGTGTTTTTCCTTTTAGTCTTGGAAGTAATAAATGATAAACGTCAAGAAGAATTATGAAAATTACGGTACATCTCGGAGATGGTTTCAAATATGGCATTTCTACGGAGTTCTATTTTTTTTCTTCTCAGTCAAAAAATTTTAAATAAATATAGATATTCAAATGTATTTGGTGATATTAGGACGCTGGCCACTGGAACAGTATAGCCTTGAAAGCTTACTGTCATCTCTTGGTTGATATTCGCATGCGACATGTATGTTTATGTGAAGTTTTGTTCCGGGAAAGTTGCTTTTGACTCAACATTTTCACAATCAATCTGTGTTAAGTTCAATACAACCCAATGGCCACTATATCGTAAGTTCTAAGTTCCCTCCAACATTATCCTTAATTAATGAAATAGAAACGCATGATTTCAACAAAATCCCAAATGCAAATAACAGAGAATGCGCTTCTGCCCATCTTGTGACAAAATGATAAAAATCCAATCACGCATACCAACACGAACCTGTTTAAATATCACTTCATCTGGGGGATACTACAAGAAAGCCTTTGGTTGATGTGTTGGCCAAAGGAGCCCTTACAATGAATATAACAAACATTGAGATCCTTTTTACAGATTTTAAGGTGTCTGTTAATATCCTATTCCACTAACTCAACATCGACCAATCGGTATAGGACGGAATATATACCAGGCCTTTCCAAGGAATGTGCTGACGAATATCAAGAGTATACAACCATGTTTGAAGCTGATACTCTCTCAGCTAAACCAACTCCTAAAGGCCAGGAATTTTCGGAGGGGGTCTCCCAGGAAAGATCAAAACCTGGCATACTTTAATTGAATTCACCGATATGATCATTAACAGCACGAAAACATAGTCTACCATCAGAAAGCTTCGAGGGGATGCAACAGAACCTCCACAGCAGCCAAATGGTACACCCAACCAAGTTACTTACCAACTGCTTTTAAATGGCAAGTGCAGCAATAAGCCCAGGAATATCAAACTAGACCGTAAGATTTTTAGTGGCGCCCTTTCATCGTGGACGAATTGGAATCCGATATTGCTAAACTTCAACCAGGAAAAGCAGTAGGCCTTGACAACATCATATCTGAGCAGCTGAAAAACTTCGGCCCAGTAGCAAAGGAATGCCTTCTTGAGCTCTACAATTGATTGCTGCCTTATTTCCTACAGGTTCCCAAAGATCTGTAGGAAAGCACAAAAGTCATGTAATGCACTCCTAAAGCCTGGGAAAGATCCATCTAATCCCAAGAGCTATAGACCAATGTCACTCCTCAGCCATACCTACAAGCTATTTGAAAGTCTCCTGCTCAACCATATCGCACCTGTGATAGACGAACATCTCAGAACAAGCCAGTTTCCGGCGAGGCAAATTAACAATTAGCCAAGTACTCAACCTAATTCAACACATCGAGGATGGTTTCGAGAAGAATTTGGTAACCGGAGTTGTGTTTGTTGATCTATCAGCAGCCTACGGCACTGTTAACCACAGATGCCTTCACCATAAGATTTTGGAACTCACCAAGGATATCCGCTTGACTGAGCTAATGAAACAAGATGTTCTATCAAACAAGATGTTCTTTGTTCACCTGAAGAAGAACTGATGGCGTAGGTTCAAGAATAGACTACCACAAGGGAGCATGCTTGCACCTCTCCTGTTCAACATCTATAACAACGACCAACCTAGGAGTGCAGAAACCTGTCGTTTTATCTATGCAGACGATCTTCACAGTCTGAGATACTCTCCAAAGGTCTGGATGTACTCACTCCTTACTTCGAGGCAAACCACCTATATCGTCGCTGGGTAGGAAAACCTCATATGTGCATTTGACCTCTTAGAGCAAAACCTCACATGTAGTAAAAACGGTAACATGACAAAACCTCATATGTAGCATTTTCGGGAGACACCAAAAACTGAATAATTTGCGGTAATGCATTG
>JAMKCH010049402.1:0-14679 GCA_023653785.1 Ophioderma brevispina | reverse complement strand
TCGGTATCAATGAGAAATCATAACTGGTATGTGACAAATAGGTGAACCAATTTGCTTCTACTCTTAATTCGTATTCTCATCCATATCAATGAGAAAATCGCAATTGGTATGTGGGAAATGCCAGTGATTCATTTCTCATGGTTTATTATGAGAAATAAAAATGAGAAAATGCAGTTCTCATCGTTTTGTCCATTTCTCATGAAAATGTTCATTTTCTCATGGATTCCTTCGCCTAGTGCAGTGACCTGGGTTGACCTGCAGTAAATCGATTAGGAGTGCAGCGGAAGTGACGGAACATTGCAGTCAATTTACTGCACAGCAATGCAGTGCAGTGGAAGTTTGAACGGACCTTAAAGAGACACTGGCACATTTGAAAAATAGTGCGCCCTCAAGATTTTTCAAAATCGATATTTTTGCATGGTTGTAAAGCTTTTATATACAAAAGCCCTCACCCGAAATGATTAAAGGTGCATTTCGTGATTCCAGCACCTTCTGTTTCATTCATAGTTCACTAGATATCCTTGAGAAAACCTTATTCACGAAATTTGAGTTGATCCCGATCTTGCGGTTTTGTGTTATGAGCAAATACTTGTTTCCCACGGTCCCATAGGCCACTGTACTGTAATTTCTGTCCGTTTACGGACAGAAAATACAAAATTGCGAATTTCTTATAGATGCGACCGAATTTGCACGTAAGATTTGGTACACATGGATTTCTAAGACTAGCGGTTCGGATGATATAAAAATATCAACTGTTTTTAGGTAAGTCGGGGGGACGAGGCTGTGGATCACGAAATGCCCCTTTAAGACCAAATCAGCTTCCTTATGGGTAAACAGAACGATTTTGTAATTTAACGTCGCCGGCGACGCGAAATTCAGCAGACGACGAAAATGGCGTTTAACTCAAGAACACGTACGCCGTATGCATGTTTCCCATGCTATGTACACTGTTTGACCGGTCTATAACCTTTGTGGTTTTAATATCAGTGAGTACGAAGTCAAAAATATTCATGTAATATTACACATTTGTTGAGTTATTAAAGTTATGGAAAACTTAAAAGTTGGCCTACAAATTACCTGGATATCTTTATTCTCATATCAATGTCCCTATCTGCTTTGGGGTATGTTATTTTTATGTGTAAAATATATCTCTGTTCTTCCAATGGCCTAGACTATCGTTTGAGAGCAAAATGAAGAAATTTCATATTTTGTGAAAATGTGCCAGTGCCGCTTTAAGGATGCTTGCGGTTGGCATTTTGCTATAAACATTTCCAATGTTCATTTGAAAAGGGCTACTTTTAAAAGGGACATCACCTCTACTTCATCATACTCATGTCTGTCTCATTGTGAATGTTATATTTGATCACTCTTTTAATTCACAGACCACGCAAGAATACTAACCAAGCAGATGCTACGAGGACCTACACTTGACAAACTGCAGAGCAAACAAGATGAGGATGTTGCTTTCTTTAATAATTTCATCCAAAAGGAATACATTCAAAAATCACTGGGCTTGTATCTAGAGAAGAAGCGCCAAAAGTGAGCAAATGTTTAAACAACTTGTTAACCCTTAATATATTGCATGCCGCGTGAGTGCTGTATGGGCTACGATGATGTAACTTAGTGGAAAGGAGGGGGCGGGGTGGGGTGACATGCTGGTGACCTTCTTGACCTCATGTGACCTTTGGCCCAATGCACAAACCGCAATGGCAGACGACACTTGCGGTCCGGAGACCGCTGTATTTTTTAAAATATGTTCAGTATTGGGGACATGCTCATGCTACTGTATATGGATGTTAATTCAGGGGTGCTTCCAGAAATCGGAAAAGCAGAGGGGGCGACAAGCCGAGTTCAAAATTGGCGTGTTTATCGACAACAGTGTATGACTATTATTGGACCACCTTGTGGCAACGTCAATGGTCGGCCATCAAATTGCAAGGTACCCGTGCTCATGCATAGTATCACAAATAACCTTTTCATTTGGAAAGTTTACAAAATTCTGAAAGGTAGTTGCAGAAAACTCTGTATTAAAGGTGCAACGAGAGATTTCACATATCAGGTGTCCCTAAAAAAATCGAAGGTACTGATTTTTGCCATGATGTAAAGCTTTCCATCAAAAATATCCCCATCTGAAAGGATTAAGCTGAGAAATGTTTCTTTGGTACAACAATTTTGAATTTCGTATAGGAGCAAATACGAAATTCAGCCTATGTTTTACATTGAAATATAAGCAAATCAAAATCACCTTTTATCTCTCTTTTAAGACATTTCTATAGCAAAATACAAGGTAAGAAGTCTATTGAGTGTCTAATATATATGAAATTACTATTATGACACAATATTTGGATGCATCAAAATCTCTCGTTGCACCTTTAATACAATAAGCCCTTTTCGAGTTCAGACATCGCATGCACAGTCGGATGGTGGTCAAGTGGAATTGGCTTCCGGTGCAGGATGAGTATCGGAAAGTGCATTGAGCCAGGTCAGAGCAGACGACCTGTGTAGTGAATAACTCGGAATTTGAGCAAAGATGTAACTGTAAACCAAATCGACATTTCTATAATATCCGGCTTGCAAGTGGTTCTTCACCATCACAGTGACATTGCAGGTAACAAGTAAATATTGTCAACAGCTTTCATTTAGGCCTACAATGAGATGGAATGTTAAATTTAATACACCTATTTCCATTACAGATTATGCAATACTTTTGTGTCTTTACTTACTGTATTTACCATATTGTGTTATCATGGTAAATAAGATCCTAATTTTGTGAAAGAAGGGGATCAATTTAAACCCCCAAATTTGTGATTTCGCAGATAAGGAGTGTTTTTACACCCAAATATATGAAAAGGGGTGCTTTCAATGCCTGTGCACAAGCATGGGTACCTGAAAGTTTAACAAGTGATGGGCCAGGGACAATTCTTTCATTTAAAACTAAAAAAAATACAAGGGGCAGACTATTTTTTATTCTGCTCAGGTAACTCAGGTACCTATTTTTGTGTCATCTGCTGCAAGCAGAGTGGCACAAAGAGACTTCTTTGGTAGTGTATGTGTGTGTGTGTGTGCGTGTGTGTGTGTGAGGGTGTATGTCTGATGACCCAATGTGACCTTTGACCCCATTCACAAGCCGTAATGGAATACAATGCATGCATTCCAAAGAATGCTGTATTTTTGTCATTTGTCAGAAAAGGAAAAGAAGAAAGAAATGCCTTGTTTTGTTGTCAGACCTAACAAGTTAATGCAGAACCCAAATGCACGACTCATTTCCCATGTTGGGTACCTCAATTTTATCAAATTTTCAAAAGCAAACAGGATTCAGCAACAGAAATACAGTTTGATATGTTATTCAAATCAAAGACTAAAGTTAAAAGGATGTGGCTATTTCCATGTTTCATTTGTTCTCCAAACTTAGAAAAATTAGGTCTAAGGTAATTTAGTAACTTTCTTTTCAGGACTTTTCTGAATTTGAATGTACTTTATTGCAAACAAAGAAAACTGATTGTCTAAGTTAGTTGAACAGACAGTAAAAATGGGTAAAAGTAAAGAAGAGAAAATATTGGTCAATTATTGTTTATTTACTGAAGATGTTTTTCCTTGTTTAAAGAATATACTTTTTGATATGAAAATTTGTTTGTACAGAGTGGTCCAAAAAAAGGTTTACACTTTTTCATCTGCAAATTTCTCAAAGGTGGGTAGACATATCAAAATAGTTTGAAAGTATTTATTAACTGCAATATCTTGTTGGAACCTGGTGAAAACGGCGTTGAAAACAAAGCTGAAATGACAAAATGGCCGCCATCTAGAGAAAAAAGGTCAAAACCACTTTGCACACACATAATTCTATGGCACTCTGGTGGTGACCACGAATTATCCAAGATTGAATACACACACATTAAACAATGCACCCCCTCCTGGACTTGTGGTATTTAATAATAACCACAAAGGTAATGCATTAAGACACCTCCAATCTTTCACAAGTTTCTCTTATAAATTTAAAAATAAAACGGCAGCAATATTTCTCTTTAATGATCTTGTCCAAACTAATGCAAACTTCGAAAATGTCCAGCAGAGTCCCTCGATCAGTCTGGCAAGAAAACTGCTCTCTTTCAATTTAAAATGCTCCCTCATTTGAAATCACTTATTATTTGTAATAGGATTTTCCCAGTTTCAAGTTTGCACGTTTTAGCTATTCTCTTCATTCATTTTCAAAACGGTAAACACTTCACCAAACTTGAAGGGTGTTTCAGTATTTGTTTAAGCTGTTGTAGGAGTATACCTCCATTTCACACGCAATGGTATTGATCTCTGTTAACCATAATGATTGCCCATAGACTTATTTGTGTGCAATTGGGTTTTGACCATTTTCTCTATACTGGCCGCCATTTTGGTTATTTGAGCTTTGTTTTGAACGCCGTTTTCACCAGTTATACCAAGATATTGTGTTAATAAATCTCTTCAAAAATTGTGATATGTCCACCCACTTTTGAGAAATTAGCAGATATAAAGTGTAAACCTTTTTTTGGACACACTGTAGGTTCATAGATAATTCCTCTGTTTACATGTAGTTTCAAGTTCAGGGTTTTAACTTTCTACCTCTAGTGCCCGGATCGAGGACCTTCAAACGGGGGTGCGAACAGGGTTAAAACTGCTGTATCACCAACATTATAATGGTTCTTATCCAGTCCTTTACTCAAATACTCCTCACTGTAAATCAACCACCTCGGTTCGCACCGGGAGTTTTTCTTGACTCACCTTATCCTGAACACTCATGTATCTCATTATTTGTCCGTACACTTAATGTGTTCAAATTCAGGAGTATTTCTTGTATACGAAGATACTGATATTGACTCATGCCATCATATTGTGGGCGCTCTCTTGTTTCTGTCCAGACTGATGAAATGGAATTCAACTCTTTGGTACACAGACGCTAACTCGCAAAGGCTTTCAATCAACGCATTCAAAACCACCGGTCTGTCCGTATCAATTTTGGCTTAAACCCCGTGGGGATCACATTTCTCCATTTTAACAGATCTTCACTGGCTTCAGTAAAGAACGTTTAACTTAAGTGCTACACCATAATGTTTCATTGTCTACATGGCTGTGCCCCTAGATATCTCCAAGATGCCATCAATCTCGCCTCATCTATTGACACTGGTCGCTACTCTCTACGGTCCTCTCAGGATAATTACTAGACTGGTCTAAACCCCCACTACCCGTCGTGCTGGTGATCCCTCTTTTCATTTTTTGGACCACGTCTATGGAACACTTCCATCCAAAATTCTCATGTCTCCCACCCTCAGTAAGCTAGGCTTCAAAAGCTCATCAAACATGATTTTATTTCCTGTGTTTAATTTGTACTTTTTAATTTTTTATTGGGTGTTTTCTTGTTTGTAATGCACCCTTGATATTCATTGAAATTGGCGCAATATAAGCTTTGTGTATGTTGTGTATGTATGTATGGTAAATGCAGATGTATAGTAGCTAGGAATTATGCTATAATCAACATTGATACAAAAAATAAAATCCTACTTGGAGTAAAGAATCTGAGCATGACTGACTCTGCTTTGCCAATAACAGAGTTTTTGCTCTTCCTCCTTGTAGCCTTCCGCTTTGACGATTTGTGTCTGCCAGCCACCGATGTTATTTACTTACTTTCCTTTACGCGGGTATTTTCCATACGGTCATGGAAGTGTATTTGTACATTTGTGTTACTGTAATGTCCTTGGTGGGCTTTTTATCCAGGTACACAGAATAAAGTTTACTGTTGAATTCTTTCAATTTTCCTTACAACCCATTTGAATTCAAGACTTGCATTTGTGGCAAATTAATTGCTCTGGTATTATACGTAAACATAACTGTAATTCACCTCTTGAGTGACCCCCATAGCATTTTGCCCCACTATTTATGCAAACCAAATCCAAACATTGTACCATAAAGCAAACAAACCAAGTTCATCAAATTGTTAGGTTAACCTGTGGTGCATTGGATCAGCGCTCGCCTCATAAGCGTAAGGTTGTGGGTTCGAGCCCCGCTGTCGCCAGTTTGTTGTGTACTTGGGCAAGGCAGTTCTTTACCCTTAACATCGCTTGCCTCTCTCCACCCAGGTGTATAAATCATACCAGCATATCGTGGAATGCAAAAGACTCGAGCGCTGGATTGATTCTCCCTGGTGATTTTTTTTGAAAGGTTCACGAGATATTTCAATAACAGATGTCCCCAAAATGGAAAATTTCTGATTTCCTATAGGAGCAATATATGAAATCACTTATGTTTTCTATTGAAATATTAGCATCACAAATCACCTTTTTTTTTCATTATGTTTATTTCTTTAAAATCAAAGGTAGGGATCTAATAATGCTGAATCTTCTGATTACCTAATGAAAATGTAAACTGATCTGATTACTACAGGATATACACTAACAATTGCAGCACTCGGTTAGATACATTTACAATTATAGCCATCTTAGAAATATCGAGCCATCTTAGATGCTATAATGATTTATGATCCATTTTTTGAACAATATTTTGTATTGTTTTCAATATCTTGACTCAAACACCCGGATGGATCCCAAATTCCAACTGCTCAAAAGTACCTCCCAATCAGGCACTTTCATTGTAATTGGTGGCCAACGAATTGGTTTTACCTGTTTACAGCATCATGCAATTATTGGTCAAAATGATGTTTTCAATGAGAAGGCTGAAAATTACAACTTTTTGAGTGAACCCCAGATAAAGTTTTATGTTTTTGGGGCCATTTGATTTTTTTTGCATTTCTACAAAATGCTCAAGGTTTCTTCTTTGGCACCCATCAGATTTCAGAGATCGGCATAAAAAACTCTAAAAAGCCATTGAAAAACATTAAAAGGTTGAGACATTTATTAGTTCCCATGAATCTGTCAGCCTGGACATAGTTCTGTTGTAGAATTGCACATGTAAATGCATTAAATGCAACGAGCATATTAATTTTGCATATCATTTTTGGCTATAAACCATTGGGTTATTATACCATTGTGTTAAACAGATCACGTCTGTTGAACACAATGGTAATATACACAAAACAGATGATTACCATAAACGGCTGTTTAAACCAAGAATGTTTAAAGGGGCATTTTGTGATCCCAGCCTCGTCCCCCGATTTTCCTAAAAAGTTAGATTTCTATATCAGCGAATGTGGCCCTGACTCTAAGTTTGTGTGCCTAATCTTATGTGCAAATTTGGATCTACTCTGGAATAAGTTTGTACATTTATAGTTACTGTCCTAAACTGAGAGAAATTGCAAACATTTTTCACAAGCATCAAAATGCACCTTCAGATTCAACAAATTTTTGGAAATAGGCTGTTTGAACGATAAACAAAAATGAAGGTGCTAATGAATCACGAACTGTCCTTTTTCGGTACTTAGTACACAGATTCTAACCTTGTAACATCACACATGTAAAACCATGAAATTGCCTATTTTTCACAGCTGTAAAAAGAAATCGTAGTGTATGGAAAATTTAAGAAACTAACTTCACATTGCATGCATGTCATTTTTTGTGTCTCTGCAAGAATTGCAGAAGGCACATAGGGGATTACTCTTGTGTGTGTTTCGGGTGGTCCAAAATGTGAACACCTTAATATATTGCATGCCCATGAGTTCTGTAAGGCTACGATGATGCAACTTGGCGGAAAGGATGGGGTGGTGGGTGACATGTTGGTACCTGATGTGACCTTTGGCCCATTCACAACCGTGGACTGCACGACGGCACTTTGCGGTCCAACGACCGTGATGTATTTTTCTACCTGTTGAAACAATTGTGACGTGAATTTTTAAATTCCTGGTAAACTGGGAACAAAAACGCTTGTGATTCTAGCTTAGCCACTGACATCACATCGTAAATCTCTCTTGACCTTGGCCCTTGTCACATTTTGAAAGCACACTGCTTGTAAAATTGCATATCAGTGCTATCTATTGGGTAGCATTCCACCAGGTGTAAGGTGGATTAAGAGTGAGATGTGCATTTCAGATTCCTTTAAGAATGCATGTATATGTGCTGTGGTGCATTATTAAAGTGACAGGAGGAGTTTTTTTTAGGATACAAATTTCTATCAAATTTCACTGGATCGGTTGTAGACCACCTACCGAGAACGTTTTGAATGTTTATTGGACAAAACAGGTGCAAAAGAAAACCATAAACCTTGGTTTGAACTTGCCTGACTATCGTAATCGTTCCCCATAGAAAACCATGCTTTGCCCTTTCCTGTCGAAACTACTAAATCATCATCTTATTACATAAAGACGGCGTATTTGGCTTATTCACTTCAGGTGTGATCTAATACATTGGTAAGCATTCCAAATAATGTAAAAAAACAGGGTTTTATACAAAAATTTGGGCGCTTCCCTGGAAATCTCCTCATGTCTCTTTAAAGGTAGGTAACCCGATCGACAACCTCGTCTTCACACTTTACTCCTTAAATTGACGATTATAATTGGTATCGGAAGAAAGTTCTCATTAATGATCCCAGTGAAATTTAAGGCCCAGGAAAGTTTCCTTTGATGTTATGAACAAAGTCTCAAATGTGGTTGACTCATTAAAGGCCGACTCAGAGATTTTCCCGGGGAGGGCGCCCTCAATTTTCAAACAAATTGTGTTTTTTGCATACACATAATGCTTGTCCATATAATAATCACTGTGTGAATAACTAGCTCAAATCGAAGTCCTTCATATAGAAAATAACGCACTTTGTTTAAAAATTCCGGATCCGGAATTTTATTATACACGGTATCACTATGGCACTGTTGTATACTGTACATAAGTGTACTGCATGAAAACGAAAAATCCGGATTCATCTCTAACTTTGGAATTGAGCATTTTAGGTGAGTATCTTAGTTCTAGTTGACTATTTTTAATTGCTACACAAAAATATATATTTCGAAATCTCTGAGTCAGACTTTAACTAACACACACTTTCCTGTGGGCCACATTTTTGCTTCTACTATCCAAACGGCTGAACCGCTTTAACTCATTATTATGCTTGGAGAATCTTTCGTCATATACTTTCTACAAGTTGTTAAAACTGGAAAAATACCGTATTGCAAACAAACAACGTCAAACTTAATAATTTGTTAAGAGGGTGCTTGCACGAAAGCGTCACTTTTTTTACACAATACACAAAAGATATTTGTCGCGTTATGAGTTCTAAAAATATTGTGTTCGGCTGCATATCACAAGAGAATGTGACATGATGTGACACTTGTGTCAAGAGTGGATTAATGAGAAATTGGCCCTAATTATGCAAAGAAGTTACTATAATAACGTTTTATGAAGATTTATTCGGAGGAAACGGATTTGTCCACTGCAGAGAATGGGTTAAATGGTCCATTGGTCTCGGTCATTGTTTCGCTACTTTGCATAGAGCCAGCCCACCGTTTCAAACGTCATGTGGCTTCCGGCTCCGTTGACCAATGGGCGTCGGCATTTCTCCCGGGCTTTGGCGTTTTCCGCCATCCGTCGTCACATAGCATCAGATCTGCGTAGGAGAAGGTCATGGTTTTAGTTACTTGTCCAATAAATTGTTTGCTAAAGGAAATTGTTCTTGGCTGAATGATTATGTCTTTATGGATACTTGATCTGTAGGACTATTGGCAAGGCTTCGACTGTGTTCCTATTAGTATATTCGCCATTCAATGTTTCGAATGATGTAAGAATGAATTAGCAAAATAGATCCATTGGACGTATTACCGTTTCTTGTTTGCGGGGAGTATGGCGTGACGATGATGGGACCAAGCTATTTCCTTGCCTGATTATTTCCGAATCGTCGTTAAGGAGTTTGGATCTATATTTAAGAAAATCACGGATTTTAGTGTCTTGAGGATCCGGTAAGACGTTGCGTCAGAATTATTTAACTCTAATGTGGACAATATAGTTAAAGTCAATAATTCAGGCTTTGATGTTGTGATTTTTCATCTGAACCTGTTCCGTGCACATTTAAAGAACGAACAAAAAGGCAAATTTCTAACGCCATTCATATTGTGTCAGGAGGCAGGATTTGGCGAATTGAGTACAATAAACTAATAGTTTTTGTGAAGTACAACTACATTTGGTGAACAAACATCAAACATTTGAGCCGTCGTTTGCTCCAAATATGCAGTATGTTACCTTGGGGATTTTTGTGGGGACTCGAGACTCCAGAAAAATGTAATGCGAATGAAAAGCGTCAAAGGAAACAGTTGTCATTGCGGGTGAACGGTCCGGCCCCTTGTGGAATAATGTGATTGACTTTTTCACGGGTTACAAGCTATATCTAGCAGCCATTCAAGTTTATAGGTGAAGTGGTTTATTGATTTCATCGAAATACAAGCGATAATGCAGTCACATGTGACACACTGAGGCAAAGTATAGTCCACTCAATTTCATGTTGCAATCGGTCTAAGTAATTATGTCCATGATATAACTCTTAACGTTGGTTAGAATTATGCTTCGTCCCTATAGCATGCTCATTTAATGAGGTTAGCGGCTTTTACACTTGGGGCTAATAGAAGTGGCTCAGGTTATGTCATGTAATTTCACATAAATGACATTTGCACGTATGAACAGTGGGACTGCATTGTTAATACTGTTTACTTACAAAACTTATGTGTATCAATCATATGATAGTCGAATCAAATTGAATTCAACAATTGTACCATGTTTTTCATGTCGATTATGGCCGTTTGCGTATCACAACCGATTTATGTGGAATCGGATTGGGAAGTATATTAGATTACGCCACCTCGTTAAATTCTCATTTAATGGTTAGGGCCTTATTCACTTTGTTGATTGATTCTTTCGTGTAGGCCTATTCATGCCATTGTGGCTTATTTAAACGCTGTAATGGTTTGTTGGCTGTTATGCCCCATAAGGTCAAATTGCACATATTAAACAGGTGGAGCTGCATGTTTAATACGGTGTTGCCTACAATAATTCGCAGGCTTAAATAATATATGTTTTTTTATCCTTATTCGAGATCCATTTCATTTGGTTCTGATTCAGTCAGCAAGCGCTATGAGTTACAACTAGTTCATCCACCAAAGGGCACAGTCAGTGGCGTTGTACTTGTACATACCATGGCCATTCAAAACTGACCTCGTGTAATCTGGGTATCATATATCATACCAATACCAGGGTGTATTTTCTAAGTACATTGGTGAATGTAAGCTACTGATCTCTGACAAGGGAATTGAGATTTATAGCTCATAGGAAGTCCTTCAGTGTTTTTTTCTTAAGTGGACTGCACCATTGAATTTCATTTTTTTTTAAACATTCATTCTAAAATTTGCATTGTGCTTTGACAAAAAAAATTGCATGTTGGCTTCCAGATAGCTCAATCTGTGTTATGGGTTATTAGGGGAAACTGTCCCAAGTCAATGGTATTATAAGTAAAAAAAATTGGTTGATTGCGAGGGTTGCATTCATTTGTTTTTTATGAGGCAAAACCGTTTCATGCCAAATTCAATTTGAGGCATTGTTGCTGTTGATTTTTGACCATATGTGATCACACCTACTTATATTTATTTGTTTGGAGTTACATTGGTTGTAGCGTCATTTTATTGTTTATTGTACATACGCTTTGCAATAGCGGGTACACGCCATTTTGTTGGTGCTGTTCATTTATTAACTTATTTGCGCATTTCAGAGGAGAAAGTTTCTGTAGGCATGTATAGATGTGCCTATCAGTGTAAAGGAAATTTGATGCTAAAACCTTTCCAAACCAATGAATTAGACTCATCAAGAAAACCAAAACTCAACTACTTCTACGCACGAATATACCTGCTCTCACGTAATACGAGACACACATGTATGCGAGAATGGGACGTGCGGTACGTTTTGGTTCTGTTGTTTTAACGCAGTTACATTGTAATTCGGGTATCTTTGCTATAATGCTTGTGCTGTTTCAAGCTTAAGAATAGCATGGCGTTTTATAGTTGTATGACCTCCTGATGGTGTTTTGCTGTGAGTGTTAATAGTGAGGTTTGGAAGGGCATTTGTACCTTTTTGTAAATTACCTTAATACCAATTGGATGTGCGGCTTTCAAGTTAAATTGCCTAAATGGTATTACCCTGTAACGAACATTTTTGTTTGTGAATAATGACACTAATTCGCCTTAATGTTGCAGCTAATTCCCAACGATGGGAACGTCACTGTAACCGTAATCTGTAAAGGGTTAGATTGCAGGCCCAGTGTTATTTATATTCATAGATCTATTTTATGCACAGTGGTGCAGTTAGATCATGCTCGTCTCATATTTATAAGTTTAAAGAGTTCGAGCTCCGCGGTCACATGGGGGGTTGTTGCACTTGTGCATGGTATTCCACCTTGTTTGCTCTTTCAACCCCGGAGTATAAATGGGTGTCGGCATATGATGGAAATGCAAAGAATGACAGTGCGGGAGGTATGGCGACCAAAAAACCCCCCCCCCCCCATGCGATTCATTAGGGTGGAGTCTGGCCCAAACAACAAGGGGCAGAAAACCGGGTCCGCCTGCGGAGCAACTTTGTATTGGAAATTTATGCAGTATTTTATTGATGTCACAGGCTTCATGTTAACAACGTAATCATGTAGTCCTCTTACATGTTACTTCGTCAAAATTTCGGCGTTTGTTGGCTGGATGGCGAATGTTCTAATTGTGTTGCTTTTACGGGTACATGACTAGTAAGCATGCGTGTTTGGCATAACATCATTCTGAATTAAGTCTTTATTCAGGTTTTGCCGATGCCTGCAAAAATTCACATCGGGCATATATCTCCTTCTAGAAAGATGTATGGCATGCTTCTCATAATATACTGGTGCAGGGATTGTTTTTTATTCTTCAAGGGGTAATTGGTACTGTATATGAATGCCATTAAGAATTGAAAAATTGGTAATTTTGTGTGCGTGCAATCCTATTGGATACTTTAGCTCTCAACTAATTTGGTTTTACTCATATTATAATGCAGCTTTCTGAGTTTGTTTGTATGGTCTTAATAGGCATTGGTATCATACTATAATTTGGATAAATGTTGTTTGTGGGTATGTTTGTATATTCGCAAAAAGGATAAGTCAATTTAGATCCATATTGCGCCAAATTCACAGGAAAGGTGCATGAGGATACCGGACGGGTAAACGCTATATTTGGACGAAATCCGTTCAGAAATGGCTGAAAAATCAACGAAAAATGTGCTCGGTTGCTTTTTTATATCCGCACAAAAAATAATATAGATTTAAAAAAACAAAATATAAATTAAATAAAAATAAATAATATAAAAAAATAAATTACCATTTGTTTGTACGCGTTACTAAAGCGGCGCGTATGCGTGGGTGCGTTGCGACGGGTGGTTACGCGTTGTGGCAACCATTTGTTTGTTACGCGTTACTAGCGGCGCGTGGAGATTTGCGACGGGTGGTTAGCGGTGCAACGGGCGATTAGCGTTAATACGCTATATGCGGTACGCAAATAAATTACAGGCTGCTTATAGTGCAACGTTGTGGGAAGAAAGAAATGTTATGTTATTTCGCTTTGATTGTCGTATGTATGGATACTATACGGGTTACCCCACGCCCACAGGTTTTGAAAAAAAAATTATACGGAAAAATACGGGGTGAAATATTACGTGTTAATTGACTTTTAGGAAAAAATAGGAACTATATAGGCCTAAGCTACAGGAATGCGCAAAATTGATTAATAAAAAATACGGGACTCGGGAGGTTGTACGGGGGGGGGGGGTAGGCATCTACAGGGCGAGAACTTAATATGGGAGAGTTGAGGAGTTATGAGAAAAATATGTGGAAACGGGGAACTACAGCTTACCCACGGGGAGAGGCCTACTTGTGATTTAAAAAAAGTACACGGAAACTTATACGGCGATTAATATTGAAGTGTTATTATTTAAAAAAAATATGAGAAAAAAATAAATCTACGGAAAGTTATACGTGATTAAATATTAAGTTGAGTTTCTTTAGCCCCAATCGGTAACTAATTATGAGCTATAGGATATGATAGGTACGGAATTTGAGGTATTACAAGTGTTAAAAAACACAAAATTTGCGAATCGGGGAGTCCTAAAGTTCAGGGATACGGGGTTGGTGCAGTTTAGCCATGCACTAGTGTGTCAATTCTCAGTGATCGGCTTCAGTTTCAGTGATCGCTCCGGTTCACTCAACTAGCGGAAGGCCCGCGCGAAGCGCGGGCCCCCCGCTAGTATAAGTAACAAGGCTTTACACCACATAACACCTCGGTGTGACAAGTTATTTTGTAACTGTGGTCGTTACAGGTCTCTCAAATGTATAACATGTGCTGTATATGAGCAGCTATGAGGTGTGTCACTTGAATGGAAGCTTTGGTATATTTGGCGTGCTTCTTAAATATGGTCGGCCTTGTTGTATGGTTACACATTACGCTTGATTAAATTTTGCGATGCCTGCAAAAATTCACATCGGGCAGAATTTCCTTCTAGAAATATGTTTATTTGCATGCTTCTCATATATATGGTGCATGGGTATCTTTAATTCAAGGGGGTAATTGGATAATGTCTAGATGAATGCATCAGAATTGAAATTGGGTAAATGTGGCGTGGTTCAATCTATTGTATACCTTAGCTCTCACCTAATTTGGTTATTCATATCACAATGCAGGTTTTGTGTGTTTTTGGCTTAATAGCATTGTATTTCGAACATGGCTTA
>JAMKCH010049401.1:0-37961 GCA_023653785.1 Ophioderma brevispina | reverse complement strand
TAGGTTTTCAGAGTTTTGTGTCCTATTATTAATGAAGGCCGATAATTACGTTAGTGTGGGATAATAAACTTATCACTTTACTTGGCGGTAAAATGTGTTGGCTAGACTGTATTGTTTGCAAATTTATCCCTTAACTTGCCAGACGATGGTGCTTAGGCAAAGGATACGGATTGAGCGGTATTATGGGCTTAGTAATGTGTATTATATTTTTATTTGAACAAGCATATAATCAGTAATATGCTTCCAAATATGAATTTTCTCGGTGTTGCTCTTACGCACAAACTTTTCTTTTAACTCTTGGTATTGTGGTTATAAGGGAATTAGTGAAAATGAAACACTTCAAAGTTTTACAATACCACTTTTTTCATTGTTAATTTATATGCTTCGGCCTATACGATGTTATTTCTCGGAATTTCCACGTTAGCGTAGGTTATACGGAAATTACTGAAAAAAAGAGGTTTCAATCGGGCATCTATACCCTCTTCGCCTTCGCCTCTGTGTTCGCCCGTTCTATTCAAATACTCATCGGTGATCAAGCAGGAGGATGTAAACTTAGAAACAATGGAGGAGGCGCGTAAGCGTAGACGGAGGATTATTGAATTACGAACCTCTTTACCCATTTGCTGAAAACGTGTATAGACTTCATGTCAGAAATTATTCTTGTGGAAAGCTTATAGAAATAGGCTTTATCTTTTTATTTTTTTTTAAAGCAGCCAAATCGTTCAAATCGAATGCAAATGGGCGGTAACGAGTGTGTAATAGATTGATACCCATTCAAAATAAAACGTAAACATTTGCTGGATGTTTTACTTTAAAGTTTGGATGTTATGATTATTTAAAAAGGCAACAAAATTTTAATAAATGGTACAGTGGTATCCCACCTATGTTTTGCAAAATTGCTATTTGCATGGTTTGTATTGTATGCGAGGTGTAGTTTCACTAATAATAAATAAGTTTTATGTAGCACAAAACCAAAAGCAGTAACAAAGTGCACCTATGGCAGAGAATGAAATGCAGCATACTCTTGACATTGGTTCAAAAAAACAAAAAACAGATCACGATAGGTAGGCTGGACAGAAGCAACAGAAAAAAACTCTACCACCATAGGTTGTCTGTCGTTTACAGATGGCTCTGTCAGTACTGAGACGCCGATCTTAAGCAGCGCACTACGACACTTCTACTTTGTATAAGCTTTAATTTAATTCCCAAGTTTAGAAGTTAGAACTGGCTAAACAATTGCTTTTCTAAAAGCAATGAGTTGTAAGCAATACGTTATACCTTTTTAACTTGCTATACGTCAGAACATCGACCTGTACCCGAAAAATCACCTGGAATCAATTCGCGGCAATTTATTTTAAATAAATTGATTTTCGCCTCTTGATGCTCGTATTTGCAAAAAAATCAGTCGTGTGTCTTTAAAAAATGTTGACAAGATCACCGCATAAACATGAATGCCAGCTTTGCATCGGTTAATCTTAAGAGCTTGTAAGATCTCAAATAGGATTAGTTCTAGATTATATGTCTAAATTAGCAAAGGTGAAAAAATACAGCCGCACAGGTAAATCTTGCTTTTTGCATCATGTCTATAGTCTAGCTTTTTGAAGAAAAAAAAATAAATCCGTTTTCTTTCTGATGCATAATCTTCCGTTTAAAGGTGTAACGAGAGATTTCACATATCAGGTGTTGCTAAAAATTGCATTGATGTAAATCTTCCCATCAACAAATATCTGAAAGGCAGGCTAAGAAGTATTTTTGAAAAAAAATGTAAAATTTCTCATTTGGATTGGAGCAAATACAAAATTCAACCCATATTTTATAGGAAGTATATAAGCAAATAAAAAACACCTTTTATTTTCACTTTAGGACATTCTGTAGCCAAGCATAAGGTTTGAAATTATTGAGTGTCTAATCTATATCAAATCATTACATATGACAAATATGCCTTGAAATATCTTTTAAGACCAAAATTGGAAATCAATTTGTTTACCTAGTATGTCAAATCCCACAAATCTGCGTGCCCGGTCCACCCATGAGTGCTTTACCCAGTATATATGTAATTTTCTAAACAAATATATAAAGGAATCTAATTATTTAATATCAAAATTGAACCTGTCCGTCCTGAATCAAATTTTTGGAAAATGGACAACCAACAAAGATGCAAAAGATGTGCCAACAGTGACTTGAATGAAGCTGTATAACCTACCAAGGGGGACCCCCCCCCAGGAAACCACTTTCCCGAAGGAATTTTTGTACGAGATTTATACACATGTGAAGGATCATAAGCACAACCCTAACTCAGCAATAAAAAATGAAATTTGTTATTTGGGCTGCAAATTAGGGGCAAAACATTATTTTCAAAACACGCGAAAAATGGGCAAAAAGACGGAAAATTCAAATGAGCCTTGCGCTTACACATCAAACTTTTTGAAAACTTATTTTATGTTGATATCTACTCTAGAAGACCCAAATTACATATATTTAACAAAAAAATTGAAGTTTTATGAATCCTGTATTTTTAACAGGTGTTGCAAAATACACATCATTTTCCCATAGACTTTGTACAGTATACGGTTTAGCAACATCCACAATGATATTGTTTGTTTTCAGCACATAAAGGGTTAATTATTTTTAATGTTACTATTAATTGTTTACTTAGTATGTGTGAACATATATCAGCCAAAAAAATTGCTTGGTTCCTTGGTTTTTTTTAATATTCTCAGTTGACTTCCGTTAGTGCCCAAGGGGGGGGGGGTTCCATGGGACCCTCACTAATTAGCTCATTAACGGCTTGGCCGATTTTAATTTTTTGGTATGAAAAGAAGCGCATTTAAAAGTCAGACAATTACAAAAAATTCGGCGCAAAAAAAACCTATGCGTAAAGCGGCCAGCGCGAAAATAAATTTGGAGGGTCCCTAGGACCCCCCCTCTTGGTCACTTAAAGAGACATGAGGAGATTTCCAGGAAGAAAAAGCATTGTTTTCTATGGGGAACGATTACGATAGCAGGCAAGTTCAAAACAAGGTTTGCGGTTTTCTTTTTGCACCTGTTTGTCCAATAAACCTTCGAAACATTCCCGGTAGGTGGTCTACACCGATCCAGTGAATTTGAGAGAAATTCGTATCCTAAAAAAAATCTCCTCCTGTCACTTTAAGTGTTAATGTTATACAACTTCCTTTAAGTCACAGTTAGATAGATAACTCATGCAATTAAAGGTGCTTGTTTCTATCGTCTTTGGGACCCCCCTGATTTACCCCGGCTGTAATCAAGTTTTGATCTCAGAATGAAGGCCGTGTGTTCCCTCATTTCTTCCTGAAAGTTAGCTTTCAAATCCAATCCGTTCCCAAGATACTGACAAAAAATGCCGTTTTAAACCTTCTTAATTGTCATTATTCAATATTAAGCACAGTAGGGAATAGGGCGTTGCACTATGTATTATCGCGTTTAGCATCAAAGCCGAAGTTGGTTTCCCAGATACTTTGTGGCCAGTGGATACAATTGTCAAGCTCTCATATCAATTTGAAAACGATAGTGTGACAAAAATTCGCCCAGTCACCCTTTAATTCAGTTTTAACCTTCCTCAGTTACCCTGGCACAATCACGTCTACATTCCTTGCTCTTTATATAATGTTCATATAACTTTCAAGGAACAATTCATGTCCAAATTCATGCCAATTATATCAAAATTTTGCTTAGTACCTTGGTGTTCTTTCAAAATCCACTACAATTTTGTAATGTCTGAAGTAGAAGCGGTGGTTTAATACGAAATTTGGTTGAAGATGACGAAAGTTATTCTTGAGTGTGTGTTGACTGATTTTGGCCCTACATAATAAAAAATGATGTGCAATTTACATGTTGGTGAGAATTTTTTTTTTCATGAAAATGCATTTTTTAATTTCAGGTTTTTCTAGTGAATCCATAGTCCTATTTAAAACAAATCTTACTCGCAGCAAAATCAACTTCCAATACAAAAACTTAACGGTTCAAGACGGCCTTCCTTGCGGCATCAGCACCGTTCGATGGACAAAAACTCCTGGTTGGGGACACACGATGGACGGCCAACCGTATTCATATCAACATTCAACGGTTTATAACCCGCCCAAAGTATTCTTAATTAAAGGGGATAGCAGCGATATTGCGAGAGAATCGAAAAATGTGGAAATGCATTTTTTTAACTTTAAATTAGGGATAAGGATGTACAATTCCATTAACTGCTTAATGTAGAAAAACAAACCACCAAATAGTGAAAAAAAAGTTAAGATTTGAGGAAATTTGTCATACCGTCTCCCCGCAAAAATCGGTAGACATTACAGTTATGACGTCTCAAAAATTGCTACAATAAAAGCTGATGGGGTTTACACTAGACACAGAATAAACAAAGATCAATAATGTTTGTGTTTGAGGTCAAAAAACGCATTAATCATGGTGCACAATATTGACGCTTAAAATCTGGGATATGGACACCCAAGAAAGGCTTTTGATCTCAAGTTGGAATTTTGATAACGCACGTATAGAATTAAAAAGAGTCCGATAAAAAGTACTCCTTTCTTAATACAAGGATTTTTCAAGGCCAACCACTGCAGGTACGTTGCTTATCCATTGCCACAGTAAACAAAAATACAAAAATATGAATTTTGAGGATTTTTTCGATGTTTCAGGATTAGCAAAATCGCTGCTAATCCCTTTATGAAGACATCAAAATGAGTAGAAGAAATTTTTAAAAAACTCATCCGACCTCATTGTTTAACAAATTACGAATTTACTCTATATATAGGTGAAACTCTTTGCGTGTTGTATGTAGTGAAATTAGTTCTACATCTTGCTAGACAATTAAAGTCCTTATTTAAATTATATTCAAAGTTACTCTAGCTTATGGTGTTCCAATTTATTTTGAGTTTTTTACGGATAATTTGTTGGATTTCCGTATTTTAAGGCCATTTAAAATGGTTTCTGGGTGGGTCCATTTGTTTTAGCTTGCCATTTGAACAAGCTAAATATTGTATTTAATTCTTAGGTATATTATAATCATATATGTTTTATACTAAGTCCCGTGAATCACTTCGATAGTTTTGGTAGCACGTTAATTATAGTATTCCTTACCACCCCCAAACCTTTTTAAAAATAACAAAGTGCTTCCTCGTTTTCCACCAAATGGGATTTTAACTTGACTAGCCAATTTTGGCTCACGAACAAAATAAATCTATTCCTCAACTTCTCCAAAAACCTTGAGGACGTGAACTTAATGTTTCAGTAACTTCAATGCAGCCTAATATCGCTTCAGTTTTTTGTTTAATTACGTTACGAATCCACGAATGAGTCTTTAAAACAAGGTTATTCAACCCGTTCATGCTAGCCTCTTCGATATCGACAGGGTTGCCATCCAAAGGTGCTCGGTCGTCTGTTTTTAGAGTTGTTTTTGCTATGTGGGCCATCAGCCAATCAGATACCCGCTTGAGTGGCTGCTTCTGTCTGTTCTATTCGTTCCTGTACTTGGGGTGTGAAGGACGTCTGTGAAGTCATAAATTTTAGTGCTCTCTACACCCTTTCTTTTTAAACCCCCTCCTCACACATTTTTATCTTAGTAGGTCAGGTTTTTTTACAGTAATTATTTTGGTTTATTAGTTCCATACCACTTGTTTAGGTATCTTTTTGGGGGGTGTTGTTAGTTAATAATCTTCTCATGGCATTTACACACATTTTAATAGGTACAAGAAAAATTGAGTTTTTAGGTGGTCAAAATAACAAAATTTCTTATTGCTTGGTGAGGGTTTCCCTATTCATTTTTAAATTTCTAGCTTTTGGGGTCATATTTGGTTTAATTCTCCATTTCTAAACATTTCTAAAACATATTAATAATACTGTGCTTCAACGGGCTATATTATTTTGCTTGTTTCAAAAACTACTGTGGTATTCATGCTTTTGGATTTATAATATTTTGTACTGATGTCAAGCATGGGATTCATTTCTGGGATTTAATCATTAAATTCAATAATTATTTCTACGGAGTTCCCTCGGGCGATAATACATATGGCTGCTGTGCCAAAACTAATGAGTTCCGTCGGGTTTTAATCACTGTGTTAATCTATAGCATAACAAAGTATCATATTATAATTGTTGATTATCATTTTAAAGGCATGATAATGATTATCAAAAAGGTTACTACTTGTGATATTCAAAGTAGTTCTCTAGGCGAAGTATATTGCCATATCTTCTAGTTACGTTTAATCATTGCTCAGTAAAACATATAAAGGTTGTTACAAGCCTACATGTATAACAATACTGAGCTTCCTCTGTTGTCGTATGTTATATCATCCGACTGATAGTCCTCGGGGTATCTTTGATGGTGTCTTTAATTAATGTATTGGCTAAATAACGTTCAATGTTTGAATTTGTCTTCACTGATTTTCATGAGTAAGGTCCATTACCCATCGCAACAATTTTGCTTAACTTATAATATGTCTTTCCACAGAATTAAATTGTTATTTACCCGTATTCGAGGTCTTCACCCGAATTTAGGCCATGTGCCGTTTTGTTTGGATTCCATTATTTGTGCGCAAACAGGGTTTACGGACTTGGATGAGGTCTTCACCCATTCCTGTTGTCAATTTCACAATAGCCTTAAAGTGACCTTCTCAGATGGCTGAACATGCCTCCATGCTCACTCCGGTGTTTGCTGTCTCTTCTTTAGCGGGGTGAGATAACTGTGTTTTTTCAAGTAATTTTTTTTTTTTAAAAAAAAACTCAAGAAGGGAAAAAATTAATGTACGTCTCAATCTGTTTCCGTGTTTTGAAGATTTTGGCCGGTTTATTACTTAATTGTGCTTTATAATAAATTATTCGATCCCTAAGCGTACTTTAGCTGTTTTTCTCTACGTCTTGAAATAAAGATTTTTGTAAATTACCTGATCAGAATCCATTCCCGATCTCAATTTGTCCTGTCGAACAGGTAGGTTAGGTACACGTCTTCGTTTAGTTATGGATCAATTTGTGAAACGAGGATTATTTAAAAGCTTTAAAAGGCACTCTCAGTATTTGCTAAACAGAAAATCGAACAAATTATCAAAATCAGATTTTTGCATGATCATTAAACAAGATAGTGTAGCTACCCCAACATACCCCACAAGTTATACAGCCAAAAGCAACCTAATAAGAAACAAAACTCAGATATTTTGGATCATTACTGTCCGTACGACACTTACTACAAACACGCAATCAATAGAATTCATATCTTTGAACACTACTGTTCTCTTACTTTTCCTGTAATGGTTTCAGTTGTAAATACCTTACGAGAATTCTACATCACCTATATCTCTTCATTTTAAAGCTATTCAGTCCTTTTCAAACCTTTTGAAACTCTTGGGTGAATCACTGAAGTAGCTTTAAATGTTTAAAAGCGGAGGAAATTATTTTTCGTCATACCAGGTTTACGATGTCAAGATATATATAGTCCCTGTTGGAGAGGGAACCACGTTATCACTTATTATCCACACAACGCACTTGGGGCGGAGCCAAAATATCCAACTGAAACTGACCACACCAATTTGTTTTTTTCTTGATACTTTCAATGTGTTCACCTGTTCCATTCCCAAATCACTTCGTCAGGACAAAAAAAATATACACAATAATCACTGAATGTTTGAAATAAGACAAACAAATTAATCATAATAAAATCAGACTGTGATTAATGATCTATTAGAGCACAATTTAAAACCAAAGTCAAATAAATTTAACATTCATTTCCTGCTGGCCCTATCTTTTTTGTGACAACCGGATGCCATCAAATTTGACTGGTATCGTTGGCACATGTCAATAATAGTTCCTGGGCTTCGCTTCCAATACCCCAAAATAGATTGCTCTTGTTTACAAGTATAGCAGTGTAAATACGCCCAAATTGCACAGACAACAGGCTGATTCAAAAAGAAGCTTACTCATTTTTGTCGAAGTTTAGTAAAAAAATCTAAAAGGAAGCCTGTGTAAAGTAATACACTGTTGCTCATAAATTTGGAATAAAATATTTTTTACCACTTTTTATGGAATGATTCTTACAGTGTGAGTTATTTATGATATCTACGGTGTATATCGCCACACTCTTCCGAACATAGCACCATAAACTAATTAGTCCACAATTAACCCTTTACGAACTGTGTCCTTAGCCTGAAAAGAAAAGGGGGTATTTGAATAGCAGATTTAAGTAATTTTTTCACATCAGTCAGTTTTACAGATAACACATATTTTGGAAAATTTCATGCGTCGAAACGTTCAATAGTACTGTTTTAAATGTCAATCAGTCACTAATATCGAGTATGGCGAACCCTGGCATGAAGCAGTGCGTCAAGATGTCGCGGCATACTGTCCACAAGGTTGTTTATGATGTCAATGGACAGAGCGTCCCACTTATCGGTCAGAGCCTGAGCTAACTCCTGTAGAGTTTGAGGAAGATTGTCCCTGTCATTGATGGCTCGGCCTAAGGCATCCAGGCATGCTCGATAGGGTTCATATCAGGGAAGCAAGCAGGCCATGGTATCTGCTCCAACCCCTCTGCCTCAAGAAATTGTCTCACTACAGCGGCTCTGTGCGGCGTTGCGTTGTCGTCTGGCAGCCGCAAAGTTTTTGCATAAACCCTTCTTGCACGGTGGTTTTCCAGAATGGCCACGTACACGGACGGGTCATGTTTCATCTGGCACCAACAGTGACGTTTTTCCTCCCTAATGATTATCGGCTCATAACCATTACTGAGCCGCTACCGCCTTGAGTCGATTCCTGAATACAGTCATCGCGGAGGTTCTCGCCAGTAATCGACGAACCGTTTGTCTTCCATCTTGAGGGTTAAGGATGTAGCGGCTCTTGTCCCATAAAGACCAACATTTCGCAGTGTCCGAGATATATCTTCTGTTAGGACGTGGAAATTTGGTCTTCGTTCTTGCCTCGGTGGTAATCATGTTGAAGCAATTCTCCGATTTAAACGGCTCTTGCATTCCTGGGCTCTACGGCACAGATAAGAAGGTCGGGCGCGTAACTGTCTGGTAGTCAATCGGGTCGCATGGAGATTTTGGGGCTCAAATTGGCCCCACCTCTCGATGATGTATGAGGAGTTTAAAGACCGTACTTTGCGATATCCCGAGGAAAGAATCAGCGACTTTGGCTTGTTATACCCTTACGTCTCTGGATGGGCAAGTACTCTTCGGGCGTATTGACAATGCCAGTTGGACGAGGCATAGCCTAGGGAACCCATTTTGTTTTTGTTTTAAAGGTAACAACCAACTCTGAAAAAAACGTGGGCCCGTTGCAACGATGGATTCAATTCAATGGGAGTGGGGACGTAAGCATTCAACTTACTCTAATAGGATTACTGAGGCGTTCAAAAATGAATACGTTTTAGATTGTGTCGAAAAAAAAAAATATGCCAATTCAGATTGGAGCTTTTCACAGAGTGTTGAATTACCCTATTCGTAATTCGCATTATGGCGTATTCGTCGTTATCATGTTTTTGCCTTGCACATCATGCATGTACGATCTTTGGTCTTGTCCCGCAGTGATGATGCCCTATGCCAACTCATTACTACACAGCGCGTATAATTAAAACCGCAAACACTGTTGTGAACAGGCCGCCATAAGAACAGAGCCTTATGGGAGAGCGTGGGACCAATGGTTAGGGTATCGCCTTGGTGCAGAAGGTCAGCGGGGGCCACTTGGTGGGATCATGGAAGAAAGAATGATAAGAAGGAAGAACATCGACCTAACTTGACTTTTGAACGATTTATCTGCCGCCCTATCCTCCTATAATTGCAATTGTTATTTCTATTCTCTCAAGTGGCCATTCCGAGGATAATCCTTATCCAATTTTCTCGCTCGAGAAAATCGCAGTTCTTGGTTGTTCTTCATTGCGTAAAAGGATGCCGGATCATAGAGGAATCAGCGAAACAGAACGCGATGAATGCTGCGAAGACGCAGAACTCTAAATAGTCGGTTGATGAAAGTGTGGGAACCTTTCTGAAAAGTAATATTGTCACTACCACGCTGTCTTTATCATGTTAATCTAGGTTATTATTTCGATTGAAGAATAAAACGGAAGCACATCGACCTACTTGACTTTGAACGATCTATCTGGCCGCCTAAAATTGCAATTGTTATTTATTTCTCTCAATTGGCCCCTTCCGAGGATAATCCTAATCCGATTTTTCTCGCTCGAGAAAATTCGCAGTTCTTGGTTGTTTCTATCTTCATTGCGTAACAAGATTCCGGGTGATCGGGACTCAGCGAATCAGCACGCGATAATCTGGCGAGGCGCAGAACCTCTATAGTTTTCCCGGTGAAAGTGTGGGATACCTTTCACTGAAAGTAATATTTCATACCCGGGCTTGTCTTTACATGTTATCTCTAGGTTATTATTTCGATTGAAGAATTAAATTTGTTGTCAAAATGTACCTGAGAGTGTAGATTACGAATATATGAGCACACTGCAGACACGGAGTGATTTGATGAAAAAAATAAGACGTCGGCACAAGCCCTCGTATTCGTTTGCTTTCTGACGATATTTTGAAGGTACGGATCACGCATTGCTTGAATTATCGCAAATAGCGAAAACTGTGTCATGATCCTTGAGACCATTTCGACAAAAATAAAAAGCGCAAACCGATTTGCTAAATTTTTGATACCAAATTTTCGGGGTTTCCCGCTACTTTTCGATGGTACGTCCAAATAATTTATTAGTCCAAACCTAGCAAATATTTAGAGGTCGGCTACCTAAATACCAAACATATGGCGGCCGTACATGGAAACCGATCAACAACGGCTCGGGGGGGGGGGTTCTTGGATTTTGGTCGGGAACCTTCCGTTCCGAAAAAAAGAGGGACAGCGCAATGCAGGACTACCGCTATAGGGTATCAAAATTCACAAAATACGTTTCTAGTCCTGCTAGGGGTACAAATTCAGTTGTGGATTGCGACTGGTTCAATGATTACAAATAGGAAAAATTAACCGAAACACACTGTTAAAAAATTCAGTTCAATTTACATAAAATACTCGAAAAACTTTACGTATTGACTGTAATTTGGAAATACCGCAAAATGTAAATTTTATGTTCAATTTCCAGGCCTATAATGACTCAAGTTAAAAGTGGAGTCTTATTTTCGAATTATATGAGCATCACATATTATACCCATTATGAATTTTAATAATTTACGATTTAATACTAAAATTGACAGGAAAAAAATACTGTACTTTTTTACAGGAAATACTGGCAGCAATTATTCTGCCAGACAAAATCCCGTAAAATTCAGCTTTATACAGGTTCATTCATGTAAAATATATTACATCAAACTGTACATTTTACAGAATATTTCACCGTAAATTTTTTTGATAGGCCTATAAAGTTAGGGTTTTTCGGCAGTGCTTTTTTATTCGCCACACATTTACAATTAATCCTTAATAATTCAACCAATTATCTATGTTTTTAGATTTTTGATTAAATTCAATCTATTTACAGTATACTGTATTTTTTACGGTAAAATTTGTTTCAGAATTTCAAGATTTGCCTGTAAAATTTACAGTATTTTTTTACAGGGTACAGCGAAATAACCCTAAGTGTGTATTTTTTCTTGCGTAGCCAAGTGTCATTCTTCCTTGTATATAGCTTATTTTAAATGGTCTCCCCCCCCTTTTTTTTTTTTTTTGAGAACATGTCCCGCAAACTTTTTTTTTTTGACTCGCCATTTTTGAATCTTTACAACCATTTTATTCCTGTTATGTGGTTTTTTTGATGTACCCCATCACTGACCATATTCGGTAAGTGGATTGGGTAAAAAGAAGACCTTTATTACTAACATGTAGTAATCTGTACAAATTTTCAGACACATCATGCAACAGCGAAAACTTTTGAATTGTACAACACCAGCTCCAAGGCCACAGTTAAAAATAGCTACCGAACGAAATACATCTTTGTATAGAGTTAATTTAAAATCAAACTATCAGTGTTTCAAGGCCCTGGACATGCTATAATACTTTATTTCAAATGTTGCCAACATCTTGCTTTACCCTGAAAAGTTACCAGTATCGGTGGTTATAGTTAATACTGTTATTCAGTGGCGTGGCCATGCAGTGCTGAAGCCCCAACCCCCCTCCTGCATTTTTTTTTTAAAAGCTCTTTTTAATAATCAGCCTGTGTCGGGCGACCTCCAACTACTAAAATTTTAGTATCAACATCTGGTGTCGTCTCCCCCCCCCTGTGTTAAACCAATTGCTCTGAATTTGGGATTTCTTGGGCGCCAAGCGCCTGGTAAATCCATAAATAATAATGTTCGGCGGCCCTCTTATCAGTAGTTTTCTGGAGTCCGGGGGGTAGACATGCCAACCTAACAGCAACAGCAACATTCAAAAACGGCCATCAACTTCGGGTGCTCGTCTGTTTCAAAGACTTAACGTAGGAGGGCGCCTTTACGCATATCGAACGGTTACACACAGACTTGACTAAAAGACTAGGCCCTGGTCCGAATATTTAACGTCTAATGAACCGTTATTGAAATACACATTTTGCCGTGGGGTTTATCCACTAACCCCGACGGATTTTGAATTTTTTACTTTTATCATTTTATCTAATTTTCATGATATTACTAAAATCTTTTTGAACAAAGGTTTTAAGAGATGATTTTTTAATGTCACGGGAACCGGGAAGACTTCCATAGTAAACGCACGTGCAGTTTCATCCAATTTACCGTTTGGAAATCCCCAATTGCCCAAATCGAGCAGATCAGGTCCTACCCACCCCTGTCTGGAGCAGGGGGAGACACTTCCTGCTTGATTTGGCATTTCCAATGGTAAATGAATTCTTGAAACGACGTGCATTTTCTATGTCAAGCCTCTATCCCAGTGACATTAAAACTCACCTCTTAAACCTGTGTGAATAAATCGTAAAATACCATGATCATATTGGACACACAGGTCCGTCGAATCAACATCCGACCTCGTTCTTCCATCACTTTAAATATGGTATCGCGCCCCTCGGTTTTCAGTCAATGTCGTAAAAATAATAAATAATAGCAGAGATTTAATAGCGCCTTATGCTATTGGCCTCTAAGCGCTTTCCACAAATGGTCCGCTGATCACTGTGGCCCAACCCACAACCATAAACCATTTATCTCATTTCAAGGGATGGCAGCAGATCGGGATCAGCGCTTCCCTTATCAGCAAAACTACAACATCTAGATAACCATCGAGCCGGGTAGGACCAGCTTCCCAGTAATCGCCTGGGTAATCGGGCCAACCGAGCCGTGTCGTTCCTGTCAGGGAAATTACAAGATAGCTGAATCTCACTGGCTCGAACGCACGCCTATACGCATTGGATGAGCATACACTGGAGTCGAGCGGTTACCTGATTGAGCTATTTGTCGCTGCTGTCAGAATTGTCGTAAAGAGAGTACCGTTTCCAAAAAAATACCTTATTCCTAATTTAGATTTAAATATTCGGGATCAGTTAGCATCTTGAGTCAATCTTTCATCTGTTAGAGACAAAAAAAACCTGTTTTAAGGGCCCGACCGACCGGATTTCCAGTTTGCAAGATTTTTTTGTTTTTTATTTTTCAAAAATCATGTAAAATCAGCATGTTTTAGCCCAAATTTATCAATTTTGGCAAGTTTTTAAGAAAATTTGTTTGTAAAAAGTGTTCATTTGTCTCTTGATTTTCAGATTTTTGGAGGCGATTTAGGCCCAATTTTGAGCTCCAGAAAAGAAAAAAAAATTAAAAAAAGAAAAAATTCGCCCGACCGAAAGAAAACAGGGTTTTCTTTTTTCGTCGCCAATTACGTCCGATATGCGTAGAGCGCCCTCCACTAATCACGGTTTACGCCGTGCCGATAGTGAGCGTTGCTGTTGAATATGGTGCTGTTATGTTGGCATGTTCTACACCCCTGATAACATGAGACCCAATAAGCGGCCCAATGTGATCGATTTTTCAATGAACCTGATTAGTGTTCAGAGTGGTTTTCGGGTGTTTGTTTAAGCTGCTGGTTTGAGCCTGAGTTGAAGAAAGGTACTGGAAGCCAGGTGAAAACAAGCATTAATTTTTGAGTACGTTTTAACAAAACGAAATACACTTGACATTCTGATGCTGCGTGCTTACCATGCTTACGGTCGGTGGAAAATTTAGGATCGTAACGGTAAGTCTGAAGTCAATCAAGAACAGCGATAGCCTGGCAAAGCTGATTAGTCATAGTGATGCACTGTACAAAGTTAACAACAATTATTATTTCACATCAACAAGTCAACAACGCCAATGAACGCGGAAAACCACAGACATACCGGGCGCTAAACACAAGTTAACAGGTCAGAGGTAAGCTTAATTAGATTTTATTACAGGTGTCGTGAATAACACAGCGTCCCCTTTCATTGATGTGCTTTTCTAGGCTTTGGATGAGTGTTGATTGATCATTTATACCGTGATGAACGTTTTTTATTTGGGCCAATTAGAGTGGCCCAAAACGAAACGTCATTCGATTAACGAATGCGTATGATTGCTCATTACATTTAGGGTTGCATTGCGAACTAGTTGATGTGTTGTTGTTTGAAATATCTAACCGTAAATCATTGACATGTCATTGTAATCATGCATGACTGTCATTCGGTAGAAGGTCTTATTCTTAAGTACCACAATGGGCGGAAAGGTAAACCAAAACATGCCAGGTTAATCCTGCTTAAGGCATCCTCGTGAAAAAGTCAATCCGATCTGGAAGCTTAAGTCTGCAAGTGCAGTCGACTGGCTAGAAACTAATTTACATATCAAAGTCCATCGTCCAATTTTTCTGCAACGCAGCGCCACCCGAATTTACACTCTACCAGTCTCTATCCGTCAACTAGTGCAGTTGACGGATAGAGTTCCGATCAAAGTCTGTTGAGGCTGAGCCTGGCCAAGTTTGTTGAATTTGATCTCCCCGACTTCCCCAATCTCACCACTTTAGCCTAAAAGAAATATTGGCAATCCTTTACTTTAGGGGGTTTTATTATTTATTTCATGATATAGCTGCCTAAGTAAAGTGTATGCCTTTATTCCATAAAGAGACTGTGTAATCTTTCAAATGGCAGCTATAGCATGGAATATGCGAGCGCCCATTATATGTTACATTCATCTTTCACCTTTTTAAATTTCACGATTTGGACATATTATTATTAATCGGATACTGCTACAAGATAAACGTACTATAGCGTGACTGATGCCTGTAATGGTGATCGCTTGTTTAACACTAAAAGTTAAACTGATGATATTTGTACATTATTGCCTGAGGTATAAAAGAGGACTCCCAAAAGTTATAGTTTGATTATGTAAATGCAGGTTAGCGCTGGCCTCAAAATCTCGAGGGCCAGGTTCAATTTGTTGGACCCCTTAAGCCCTAAAAAATCCAAAACTCAGTGGCCAGAAAGAATTTTAAGGGTTTCAAACTGGTGAATTTAAATGAAATTTCAGGATGCCCACTCTATATACTGCACTATTATTGCCAAATCAAAGAATGACTTGCAGGTATGATCATATAGAGCGGTTTCTCAATTCTCGTAAGTCTTAGTCTCTACTAGACTACATGGACAGAGGCATATCCTAGACTTGCTTCAGACAGAAGTGATTTGGAAAACAAAAAACAAAATGTTCAGGTTTGGGATTCTGATTTCATTTCAATAATGTACGTATTCAAACAAAAGTTTCGATTGAAACACAATCAAGAATCAAATGTATTTAACGGCGCAAAATGCAAAGGTATGCCGCATGTACCAAATTTGACATTTGCGAAGCTTGCGGGGGCGGGGGAGAAATCTCTACAATCCATCACATCCAATGACAGGCCGAAAATTTCACGTAGTTTCTTTCAAGCTACAATATATCTAAATGAACATTTTATAAGAAATCCTATAGCGTTTACCATAAACTGCGAGACCACTACGGTACGTACTTTGTGCCCATTTAATTGCTAGCTTCGCCACAGATAGCTAACTGCCTGTAAAGTGCGCAGTTTTCTGTTGTTGATTATAGACCTCTGACTGTGATTTTCTTGTATGGTTGCCTGGTACGTAATGCGCGGTGCCATAACACAATGAGATCGCACGTGTGACAATCGCTTGTACAAATGCATAATACAGCCACACATAGAATTTATGTATGAGTGAGCTTCGGTATTCTGTCAAGAGCTTGATATTTCCAGCAATTCACAACGCGCATGTGCACTGTTGGAGGTCATGCCGCAGGGTCAAGTTAACCAATTTCAACTACGCTACTGAGTTTGGAGGAGCGCTCTGATATGTCGCAACTTAGCGATCTAAAGTTGTGTTTTAAAGAGTTGTTTCATTTGTTACATATTTTGTGGAGCATTCTAGAAATAGGTGTCAGCGAGACTCGGAAGAGGTTTATTTATTTTTCAGTCAGCTGAAATCTTGGCGTCCGTGCATATTTTCATGGACGCAATAGGCAAGCTTAAGTTTCCTTTCATGCATCTAGAATAGTATAAATCGCGTTCATGGACGTCTGACCGAACGCGAAACCAGCGGTAAGTTTACTTTAACGGCGATAGGGTCAAAGAAGGTCAACGCCAATTGAATTATGGTTGCCTATTGACCTATTTTGTGCAATATATAAACTATTACAAGGCAGATTGTACAAACTATTCCTATTTGACGCATTACGCTAGATGAACAACTTCTTCATTTTTCAACAAAATTGGAGCAACTTCTGATTTTGACCCAGCTGTACAAAATAGAATAAATTTACCCTTTTTACCATTTTGGCCATTTTACCTAGAACTCCCAACCATTGGTCATAGAAGTTACAAACTATACATTTGGAATTATGAATAGATGGACAATAGGGACATACTTTCAACATGATTGCGCATTTTAAAGTTTGACCCCTGTGTAAACTAAAATTGGTACCTATGAAAAAGTGACACCAACATTTGACGAGTACACATAACTTGCATTGATATAGAGGGCCATACTAACATACCAAGGTGTCAAAACTTTTCTGTAGTGAGGGGTATTTAAACGATGATGTGTGACCTGGGTCCGTGCTCCTCTATACATTAGTATTCTGCCACACATCCTTCAACAAGCAGTTATTGAGGTGAGGCTGCCAAATGAGTGGTGGCACAATACAAAATTCTTCCGTTGGGCTTTAGCAAGCTGAACGTTGGACAGTGGTTAAGCTGCTCATGACCCCAGGAGGTTGACTCAGCAATATTTGGGATGCCACCCTCACTTTTTGACAGTTGCTTTATAGGATTACTACTAGTAATGGTATTGGGCTCGTTGAATCGAAATGGCCGTCTGTACTCTAGCCTTTTATCAGACTACGTGTGTCGACTTCACCAGGGATACTAAATAAAATCGGGATAGGCACTCGATCAACGAAGTGGAAGCATACTGTACATCTTATGAAAAGGTTAACTTATGGACGCCGGTCGTACGTGGCGCTGGACCGCTACCTCATTCATGAAATTTTACGTCATACTTGCCTAAATAATTATGTGACTATTGTAAATGGTGTCGCTATTACTACGCCTGCGAAACGTCTATGGGCATTGGTGCACAGTGTCATCCGCCTGACTCCACTCTCAACATTTGATAGGGGAACCTTTCCAATTATATCGCGGAAACAGCAAGCTACCACATGTTTATTTATTAAGAACGATGTCCACACAGTTAGTATAGAAAAACTTGAAAGTAGTCAAGGCAACAGTGGTTCTCGACATCGTAATAAATTGCAGTATACACTGATGTTGTCTCGGATCATGAGTTTTGATGACGGTCTGTGGACAAAAGGTAGTCATCGGAATCAAGGAATGGGTGTCCAAAAATCAATAGTACCGTCATTGAAGACAAATGTCCAGGCATTTTTTGGATGCATGTGCGTCGTGGTGGTACCAGGTAATAATACAAAATCGGATATTATTACTGTTCGTGCGAAACACACTACAGCACATAATTGAATCTTTGAATACTGCTGGTTTATCCTTTTCTATCAGTTTTCAGTTGAAAAAAATAAATGAGAATTCTAACTTGACTACACTTTGAAGCTATTCTTTGCCCCCCCCAAATTCCTTGAAAATTGACTCTTTGGGACGGACAGGATAATGACTTTATTCCATGGGCTTATGCGGAGACACCTAAAGCAGAAAAAAAATAAAAAATATAATACAATGGATCGGCTAATTCAATATGAATATGCAAATTATGCACCACAAAATTTGCAGACATATTTAAACAGCCACCACATAAACTATCCACCCCTCCAAAACCACCGTACATTTGGTAGTTTTACCCTAACACTGTTTTGGTTCTTTTCTCCGGAGGAAGGGAAAGGGGTAAAGGGATAGAAGGGAAGAAGATAGGACATCTTGGGGGATTCGAAACCAAGGGCTCTGGTACCAAATCCATGACCAGGGATGACAAGCAATAGGGTGTCGCTGGCTGGCCTGGCCAGCATTTCGTGGCCATATGTGGGCTCGTACGATGAGATGCTCGCGTCAACGAATGAGCATATGGGCAGGGCCCATTTACTCCTCATGCAAACTGCTCGAAGTCGAACGCGCAAGTGTTCCACCATCGATTACTGAGCTGTTGTGGCTATGACCTGCTTCAAAAAAAAGCCCATCGGACCCGCAGTTCTATGTGGGCGGATGAGCGCTCCATTTTGAGAAGCGAGGAGGGCCGTTCTTTTGTGACAGCTATTTGAAAGACATAAAAGTTTGGGATGGAAATTGAGCGGCCATCCTTACTTTGGATAATTTTAATTTACCCCCCTCCACCCCCCTCCCCCAGTGTTTCAAAATTGCTGACCGCATGGTGTAAAGTATGGGCTTACAGACCACTTTGCCTACTAGAATGGCGACTTTTTTATTTGTGCCTGCTGGTTGCGCACAGTAAGTGTATTTATGGCGTAAAGAAACCCAGTTTCCCGTTTTATAAATCGCCGATTCATTTTCTTTTTCCGTTTTCCTAATTAAACCCTTAATTTATGCCATTTTAGGAACATTTTATTTTCTTAACATTAAAAACAACAATACAAAATCATTACTAATCTAAGAAACACCCACAGAAACAACTTGCACACAGGCATGACACTGAACAGAAGTATCCGATTGTGCATTTAGATTTACCCCGACCGGCCCAGTTGAATGAAATGGGCGATAATGAGCTTATGGTAATTTGGGCCAGAATTTCAGAGATTTAATGCATTTTGACACTAACTTAGTGGTAGGATGAATTGAACCATTAATTTTGTTTCACAAACGGAGATCACTGACAAAATTCCCAGGTTTTTAGGTTTTTTTCGCGAATTTTCTCATCTTACCAGCGCACTTCCCAGCTCCCATTGGCTAATATAAAGAGTAGCCCTGCGGTTAACGGCACAGCATTTTGGCCCGTGTAAATACCCCTAACCCGCGGTTAAAAAAAACCTACGGAAACAAAATTTTTAACACTTCAATTTTCAATAAATTTACAATTTGACCTCATTTTTGACTCTTGACAATTTGACCTCAGGGTCTTTGACCGTGGGGAAAAAATGAGTGAAATTACTGTGTATGGAGGGGGGACTCAAAGTGGAACCCCCCTTCTGAAAACCACTTTGGCATTTGAATTTTTTACCAAAACTCGGTCATTGATGGGTACATCAACACGACCACAGATAACTCGGGAAAAAATGACATCGGTTGTATCTGGTTCAAAAGACGCCCAAAAAAAAAAACAATTTTTGTGAGCACAACAAAATGTTCTCCCTGCAAAATTGAAAACCACTTTGCCAAAGGACTTTTTGTATAAAATTTGACTCCCGAAAATATTCAACATGTAAATACATTACATGCTGAAATAAAAATTTAAAGTGTGAATCCCTACGATTTTAGGGGCAAACAAGTTTTGAATAGTCCACCAAAATGGCTATTTATGCGATTAGCATAAAAAGGTTATGGGTCAAGTTTGAACTTTTTTCTCACCAAATAAATATGCGCAACTGATATTAGGTAGGCTTAACCTCAAAATTTTGGGCAAAATACTTTAAGCGTTTAAAACATGGCATGCGAAAAACAAATGGACCCCCCCCTCACAGTTTACCGGAGTCATGCACATTCTGAAAAGGGGACCCCATAGCTATAACCAGAGTGGCAGATTTTGGGCCAATTTAACACAAATCTGGCATTTTCTTTTCGCATCAAATTTTTGACTCTGTTTGTCAATTCATATCAAGTCCATTTCCAATGGGAGTATTTTCAATTATATAGGCGATTGTCCTCCAGTTCCCCTGCTTTTTGTGCATTGGTTCCCTATAGGCTTGACTTGATTTCTTCATCCATGCCTATACACCAAGGAGACTTAAGTGGGCTCAATGATAATGGTTGTTTATGTCAGCTTTATTTATTGTATTTGAAAACCTTTTCCACATCCTTCTAATCTTACTGTACCTGTTCATTCGCGACTTTGTTTTCTACAACATGTATTTGCAAGTGCATCTCTCAATAGGGGGTGAACCACTTCTATTAGCAGAACCATAATTAACTCTTGAATATTCATCCTGCGCAGACAATAGATCCCTATTCCTACTATATGCAGAAAACTGATTTGGGGTTGAGGTCATCATAAATATAGGACAGGGTTCTCACAGGCGGGCCCGCGGGCCAGATCCGGCCGCGAAGCTTTGGGTGGTTGGCCTTAACAGTTTTGAAATAATGCAGCAAACATAGCAAAAGAGGGTGCATCTGGCCTGCGAGCATGAATATTTTGAAGGGAATACAGCCCGCCATGGCCACCGAGCCAAAACTAAAATAGTTGAGAACCCCCCTGATTCTAGGATCTGCATTGGTCAATAATCTGACACAATTAGCATTGTTGTGTCCTATTGCATTGTGCTATTGTCACCATTTTGAACCCAAGAGATAATTTTGTGACTGTATGGTGGGCACAATGGTCAACTTTTCCCCTCGGGCCCAGTTTCATGTTTAATAGTTATAGGCCTCTCCATGTAAATACATGTACTTTTTTGTTGATTTTTAGCCTTTTTAAGATTAAAAAATAGTTGCATTTAATGTCACTAATTTTTTTCTCATGAGCACAGTTACGATTTACTGCAAATCACCATCGCGCCTTTATAGTACCGTTGTCCAAGCTTAACTATGCACCATCAATTGTTAGCTGGCATACCTTAACTTCCTTGATCCACAGAAAAGTTTCGGTGCGCCCGTACTAGATCCGGACATGCGCACCCGCGCGCCAGAATCCGGCAGGAATTCCTAAATTCCATCAATTGTTAAGCTGTCCATATACACGCGCTTACATTTGCTCTGGACAATTCATCGCAATTGACCTTTGTAACCATGCCAACGGCATCCTTAGCTTTTCAAGACTTCGTACTACTATTCTGGAATCCCAGATCGCTAGAGCAGGTAATCTGTGGTGTTCTTGTCCGATTCTGAGTGATTTTTCTTCGTAAATTCTGAGTCATGACCACATGCTTTGACATTTCTGTTTTTCGCAATAGTGGTTGCGACATAAGTGGCCGAATTTCGGTCCGCTTGATTAAAAATCCACACCATGTTAGCGCAGTAACCGCCTCTACATTACTGCTAACCTTTTTCCTACTGGTTTTTGGCTCGGATACCCAGTTATTTCCACTATTCGCTCTGTTTGGACATCATTTCGATTTCGCGACCGTTTTTCATGCGATTTCGTAAAACATAAACACGGCAAGTTGAAAACGCAGAATCCCGATGGAAAGTGTAATGCAATCGCGGCAAGTATAAAATGCGGAATCCCCGAATGAAAGGGAGATAATGTAAGTATTCAATGTTAGTACCCATTATAAAGTGTGGTAATAGCCTGGTGCCAGTGTGGTGCGGCATAGGTTCCGGTTAGCGTGGAGTTGTTAACGTCGGCGGGTGCGCAAAAGGCGCCCTGAGTGTTTACACGAGGACGTTTACCTCCCTCCGGCGTGACGGCAACTCTTACCTCACTAAGTTACCACACTTTGTAGGCCCTGGGCCCGGCTGCGAGAGGCCCGTGGGATAACCATTACGGCGCCACAGCAACGGTAGTCCCTCGGTCCTCGGCCGTATGGCCGTGGTAATTGGACCATAAGCCATATAGCCGTTAGGGCCATGGCTCACGGGCCATTGGTAACCACGGCTTCACGGACGATCTCCCCCCGTGCGGGTACATGGCTTTACGGTTTTCAGATCCGTGAGCTACGCTCGGCCCGTGCGCTCGGCCGTCTGGGCCCGGCTATACTGCCTCGCCTACGGCTCCCGGACCGCGAGCGTGCAGAGCCATGTACCGTGCGGACCCGTGTACCGTACGGGTTGTCGCATAAGCCGTGAGCGGCCGAGCAGAGCCATATAACCGTGCGGACCCGTTTTAAGCCGGTTCGGGGTCGCATAGCTGTGAGCGGCCGTGCAGAGCCATGTACGTGCGGACCACGTGTAGCCGTAAGGGGTCGGCATAGGCCGCCGTTTGCCCGATAACCATTACTGCCTTTGGCTATACCTAGCCAAATGGCATCCATGGATAACGGCGAATGTACAGCTTGCCTCATCAGATAATGTAGTTTACAAACACCCATTACATCTTGTAGGGCGTAATTCACTGAATTAATTTTTCTGTCTGGTTTTCCCATACGACCCATAAAGGCAAACGCCCATGGACCAAGACCAGAAAACAAAGCAAGACCTGACTCCGCAGAAGAGAGACCCCAGGCGGTGCTCAACTGGCAACAGGTTTCAGCAAGCAAGGATGACCCGCACGACGAATGCATCATGTGCCGGCCTATAAACCAAGTTTCAATCCCTGCGATTGGACACTCCTGCAAGAGGACCAGTGTAATGACTAGAAGAAAGAGTGTCACAACGCAGGGAGGCAGCAGAAGCCCGTAAGTGAGCCAAAGCCTTGAAGTCTTCCTCCGCTGAGCAACACGCGTGGAATCTGGAGCCGACTCCTCGAGAACTCTCACCCGCGTCATCTAAACGGGGACTATACGGGCACGTAGAGCCGTCAGACTCGCCACTGAACCGTCGGAGTTCTCCCAGAACATCCTCCATTCGCAGGAGTTTTAAAGCGATGATAACAAGATGCCGATCAGACTCTATTGCCACCATGATTTCCAATGCCACCACAATACACGCCGCGCCTCGCCTACCAGTTCGAGCAGCTCCACTCTCCTATTCACGAGCATGTTCTCCCCGCAATACGTCTCCGAGCCCGTCTCCATCTCGTCGCCGTAGTCCACGAGATCGTGAAGACTACAAACTCAACGCGGGGAAAATGACCACGAATCTCCAAGCACCCCGCATGGACCCGCGACGACGGGCACGACGGACCGCAGTTCCACGGCGCAACCACAACGCGTCGCCCCACTGCTTCGCCACAAGATTATTACCATCTCCAGCATGTCTCGCAAAGAACGTGACTACAGTCGCGAACGGAGCCGTAGCCACCGGCACAGGCTTCCAGCAAACTCCGCTGGGTGACCACCGCACTCCAACAAGTCCCGCAGGGCCGCGACTACAGCCACGAACGGGACCGCAGTCCTCGGCGCAAGTCTCCTACAAGACCACTAGGTGAGACAGACGATCTCCAAGCAAGTCCCGTTTAAGCTGTGACCGTAGCCGTGAGCGGAGCCGTACCCCCGGGCCCAAAGCGTCCAGCAACGCCGAAGGTGATCACGCGGACTCCAAGCAATTCCCGCGTAACCCGCGACCAGGATCCACAGCTCACCACATAAGGAACGCACGGACCACAGGGAAGATTCTGATACTTCTATCAAGTCCCGTAGTAGCCATGACACTCGCGACCAAGAGCGTCCCGACACCAGCAAGTCCCACCGAGTTCGCGATAGAGGTCACGACTAAGGCCGGCAGGTCTACCACCGGTGCTCACGCGCAGATCACTGGAACCAGTCATGACACTCCAGGCGACCCCCGTAGGGCCTCGACAGCCGTTGAACCGCAGCCGCCGCGGCAGGAGCCGTGACCACTATTCGTCCCCTCTCTCACCGTGATGCCCGGATACCGAGACCCGTGGAGCAAGAGCCGATCTCCGCACGGGAATCTCCACTCAGATGTCGCCCCAGGCACGGCGACAGCCGGGATAGTGAACGCGGACCCCTATGGCTTCCGGGATCGACTCTATACCTTTAACCTTTACCGGGGTCCATCCCCCGCCCTCTCCGTCCCCGACTTCGGGCTATCGCAACTGGGGACTACACAATTCGGGATCCATACGCCGACTCTCGCCGAGAACCTCCGTACATCCCACCACAGCTCTCTCCGGACGTCTCCCAGCCAAGTTACCCCGCCTCGAGGACCTTCACCTCTCGCTCCACCCGACCGCGGATCCTCGCCACGGCCCTTAGCCAGGGCCACCATGTAAGCTGCCGCGGACAACGCCGCTCTCGATCACGCCATCGATCGCCGGGAGTTCAACCTACCAAGGAGCTCCAGGCTGCAGAGCGAGTCAGAAACATGACAAACGAATGGCCCGCAGTGCATCGCAGAGCCATGTGAAACTTAAGCAGGACACCCAGACAGCCCATGGGATAGCGCCCATCTAGCCGTAAGAGCTGGGCACTTCCGAACGTCGGGCCGCATAGTGACTCTCCTCCCAGAAACTAAAGGCCCTCCACAGGAAGCCACACATTTGCAATAGCGATAGCGAATCGAACTCCCGAAACCCCATCGACGAGCCGTAAGGCCATACCACACCGCAGTGATTCCGAGTCCGCAAGACCTGCAGGCACAACCATAGCCACCATAAGCCGTGACAAAATGACAACCATAATCCCATACACTCGAACGAAGCGCCGAATGGCAGTCGCCGCAAACCGTTTCTTCTTCCTTCGCTAATGGGAGCCGTTTTCCGATCCCCGACGGAAGAAGCCCAGGACTACCGCCGCAGAATAGCGGCGGGGCCGTGACTATCGGAACAGGTATAGTCGCAACCATAGCCTCCATCGCAGTAATCACGGGATCCGTAGCTGCTAGGTAACCTTTTCTTGATTATTGACCGGCTAATTGGGATTCCGAATTGGCCGTATACGGAAACGAGAGGCAGGGGAACCCGCAACTGAGAGCAGTGTCATCGAAGGTTGCGACAATTTTTTTCCACGCCATTCCCGAGGCGCTCCAAGAACTCCGCCCCAAGAATCCCGATCGGCCGGTTCTCCTTTACGGAGCGTACGACCGCGCCGAAATTCCCAGGATAGACGGGATAAATTCGGGGGCAGCTCGCAGAGGATTATACTATACGGTACCGTCAGCATTCCAGGTTGGGAAAAAAAAAAAATCCAGTCAGAAGATTTCCCGAATCGCGAATCGCCGTACGCCGGAAGGGAACGGTTCGGAAGCGGCCGTGATCAACGGGGCAGCATGGCAGAGAGAGCACCCTCAACTCGTGGGGTCCAGCCCTTACGGATCAGAGCTACGACATGCGATCGAGAATCCCGACGGGCTCTTCTTTTCTTCCGACGCCAGCCAATCGTACTGAAACTCGCAATATGGACGGGAAAAATTCATGTTCAGGCGTCAGCCACAGCATTGTTCACCTCGCTCGTACCCCACGTCTTTCAGAGTAAATCCAACCGGAAGTCCTGCCGAATCGGCGAAACTTGCCGGATGCCTGAGCGGAGGTCCGGAGTCCGCCCTTAATCGACGGATAACGCCGACTGAGGACAAACCATCCCGGCCAACTATTACAGAGACGTTCCAGGCACCTGCCCCCAGGGATACCCGAATGAACAGGCCGATCCTGCCGAATCTCGCGCAAAGCGCGGACAGGAATAGTTCATGCAGCCGTCGCAGCGTACCCGTTCCCGCTTGCTTCTGGGCCGATCAGCGAGAGGCTCTGGAAATCACAGGGCAGATTCTTCCCCGGGTATCTACACGTAGCGGCACAGTTCCACACCTTCAGCAAAGAAACCATGGAGGTCTCACCCTTCACGGGTGTCATGCACCATGGCATCCTCTGCAGCACTCGCCTGGGTACGCCATGTCATGCCATCTCCATCGCACAGCCGAGATAGCGGGTCCTTAGCTTCCATAACTCAAGAGGAAGTCGAGGCCGCATAAACCCCTCGCCATAATGGCTGATTTCAAGTTCACAGCAACGGAGACCAGTGCTCTCCCGCCAAAAAAAACAAAAAAAACCTGCCTTTCTTCTCCAAGAGGCCCTCTACGCCGCGGCCGCTCCTCTCGCAGTGCTTCTGCAGGGACAACACTATGCAGTGTCAGCTTTTCTCCGCAGTGCTTCACTCTTTACCTCGCGCCGGCCTCTCTTCGTCGGCACCCGCGAAGCACACCCACAGCGGAACCATTTCGTACGCAGACTCCTGCTTGTAATCTTCTTATCAACAGGCAGCCCATTGAACTCCCAGTATCTCCGAATGCGCCCAGTTTTTCATCCTACTTTTGCTGCTGAGCGTTTCCATCCGAGCTATTTGATCGCCGTCCATGAGAGGGCCGTCGCAGACTGCCGCCTTCCTTCTCGTGCGTCCACTGCCTTCATTGGATTCTCCGACAATCGTCTCGCCCCATCCAAACGCCAGTCTTCGCTCCCAACACGATTTTCCAGCCACCTTGGGTCAAGACTAGAGTGTATCGCCCAACGAGGAGACCTACGCCTCTCACAGCCCAAGACCAGACCAGCCTACCCGATGGTGGAGGGGATCGCACTTGTTATCGGCTCTTTCGCTTCCGGAGAGCGAGTCCCCTCCATCGCATTTATAGGGGCCCTCCAGGCTTTACCATCGGTCTAGCATCGGTCCTCGAGGCGGCGACTCCACGGTCATCCTACCCTGTATTAGGGACTGCTCAAGTCGCTCCAAGAAGGCTTGGACTAGCAGCGCGCTGGCTCCAACCCACACCCTCGCTGGAACTCCAACAGAACCCTACATCTAGGACCTCGGGTCCTCCTGTATGAGTCGAAAAAGGTGAACAGTTTAGTTCTCGCTGCATTCAAGCTCTCCTTCCCATCGCAAGCCATCCGTCCGACAAGGGACGTCCATACACCTGTGCTTTCATCTCCATTAGCGACGTTTTTCATGAGTTCCGCCTTGGTTCCTCTACCATCTAGAAAAACCACAAGGCTACTGCTGACTACCCTTCGTGGCATCGCCAGTCCCTGTGTTCCTGACACTGTCAACATCCATCGAGACCTACATAACCGACAGGGGGAACTCGCACTCGTCGCCATATGGCGGGCAGACCCCCAAGCGCCCTATTACCAATACCCGGAGCGCCGCCGGGTCACCGCAAGAGCCCTTCCGGAAGCGTGGCACCGTCAGGATCACCGTAGAGCCGTACGGGGAGCCTGGAAACCGGCCGCCGGATCACCGCAAAGCCGTTCCGCAGGCCGAGACCGCCGTCGGGATCACTGCAAGAGCCGTTCCGGAAGCCGTGCCCGCCGCCGGGATCCCCGCAGGCGCCGGGATCGCCGAAGGCGCCGGGATCGCTGCAAGCGCCGGGATCACCGTAAGAGCCGCTCGGGGAGCGGGGACTGCCGCCGGGATCACCACAGAGCCGTTCCGGAGGCCGAGACCGCCGTCGGGATCACTGCAAGAGCCGTTCCAGAAGCTGTAAACGCCGAGCCGGAACGTGCGCCAGATCACCGAGGACAGCAAGCCCGTCCGAGCTACGACTCTCCCATCCACCGCCGGATATTTTGGGTCTCCCGTCAGCGTTGGCCCACTACCGGTTTATTACGCCGGGCCCTTACCGTTCACGGGGATCTTAATTTGGTGCCACCTCTTCCCAGCGGCAAACACCACCGAGGGCCGCCGGAATCACCCAGTCACACACCGGATCACACTCACGTCTCCTGTATCACCGCATGGCGCCGGTATCACCGCAAGCTCCGGATCACGCAGCGCCGTGATCCCGCAAGCGCCGGGATCACCGCAGGCGCCGGGATCACCGCAAGCTCCGGGATCGCCGCAAGCGGGCTCGGGACACCGCAGCACCGGATCGACGCAAGCGCCGGGATCGCCGCAAACGCCGGGATCACGCTCAGAACAGGTGATCTTCCTTTGGGCTTTTTCGCCTTGGCTTATTGGCCCATTCCACAGACCGCCAGTCAGGCCAGCTCGCTGTTCAGCCCAGGGGCCAACCTTCCTCCTCACCATGGGACATCTCTTTGCCTTCTCTTGACAAGTAGACTGTTCACCCACCTAGGCGTTCCCTACTCCTGCTAATGGATCTTCGTCATCACTACGGACATCTAGATCCTCGTCATCTCATTGTTCTTTGGCAACCCGCTTAACGCACTTTGGCCTCCTCCTCGAGCCAGGTTCCTGACCATCAGCGGGCTTTTTGACTTACGTCTGATGCATCCTCCTTGCCCTCACCTTCGCTGCTTCTCTTCGGATCGCGGAGCTTGGTGTTCTGTCCTTTCCGAACCGCAGCAAGCAGGGCCGCCGGATTGTCAAGCTATTACCTATATCACCTGCCACACCCAGTCTTAGTTCGCGACTCATCCATTAGCTCGCTGCTCTCCTTCCTACGCTCTCTACAGGGGCATCTCTTGGCGAGGTCCTTGGTAGCGACAGGGAGACATTGGCCACTTCCTTTCAAACTACCTTTGAAGGATAACTATGGCTGTGAGCACCCTCTGACAGTAGCGCTCATGCACGTGGTCTTCAGTACACACGTCTGGACATCTAGTATGTGTTCTTACTCTCCTAGGGTCCCTTGGAGGACCTTTCGGGACTTTTATACTGCCCACGGTTTTGTGTTATCACCATGCTCACGTATATTTGCCTCAGTGCTGTCTCTCCTCCTCCAGTTCTACAGTGTGAAACTGTGCATAGTTAATCTTGGACAACGGTATTTAAGGACGCTGGTGTTCCCCTCTCTACCGAGAGGCTTTATCACGAGCACATGAATACTTACCTGTCCAAGCTTAACGGCCCACCCGTGCCCATCCCCACGGAGCCATCATCACTGGGGATTAACAATTTATAGTTTCCGGAATGAGGGTAATCCTCCGGCTTCTGGCGCTGCCAGTCCGGATCTAGTACCACCGGGCGCACCTATAACTTTTTTCTGTGGTATCAGGAAGTCAGGTAATGCCAGGCTAACAATGATGGTGCAAGTTAAGTTGGACAAGAAGTACACATGCGCTCCGGTGATAACCTCTCGTATAGAGGGGAATACTCACTTTCCCCCTTGACATTTCTTCACTTTGGTATAAACCATATTTGAATAATTTACCCTAGCTGAAACCTTAACCCTAATGCCACATCCTCGGGAGGGAATGAAGGAATGAAGCAGAAGGGGAAAAGACAAGTCAAAATCGGGTCGGTCTTGTTACGCAGTCCTTTTAACCAATACCCCGGGACACTATGCTTCGATGGTGTCGTAAACTCATACACGGGGCAAAAAAGTAGTTATTTAAAGGGGGATGGCCGATTTAAGTGATAGAGTTTTCATCTTGATTAGAATGGCCTTCACCCCAAAACCCTATCTGTAAAGTTCGCGCCGATATTTCAAACCCTTTGACGTGAGGGCTAGAAACTAAGCAAGGTGTATTTCCATATTCGCAAATAGATGTATCTCGAGTAGGCGTGGGTGGGATCCAAAAGGGGTCAGTGTCATGGGTCAAAGGTCAAATGAGGTCAAAAATATGGTCAAAAATGGGGCCTAAATTGCTATATGAGTGTGCGTCCCACGATATTTTGGAAATAAGCAAGTGGGGATGTCACCATATTCGCAACAGAGATGTATCTCGAGTAGGCGCTGGGTGGGATCCAAGGGGTCGTGTGTCATGGTCAAAATTGAGGTCCCCCAAATATGGTCAAAATAGGGCTAAGTGCTATAAAAACCTGTCAACCACGCAATATCTGGATCTAAGCAAGTGGGGGTGTCCATCTTTGCACAATGGGATGTACACTTAGTAGCGGCGGATGAGTCGGAGAGGGTCATGTGCCATGGTCAAAGGTCAAAATGGGTCAAAAATTGCTTTTTAAAAATATTGTCAATTGGGGTAGGATGATGGAACGTGGTGGGGGTGCTAAACATTCGGTGCCAAAAAAATTTTGAAGTCATTTCAAGGTCATATTGGGTGGGGGTAATTCAAGGTCAAATCCCTAACATGTGGTGGATATGAAACTTGGTGGGTGTGCTCAAAATTCGGTGCCAAAAATTTTGAAGGTCAAGTCAAGGTCATATGGGGTCATTCAAGGTCAAAGCCCGTTAAACATGTGGTAGATGATAGGAAAACTTGGGGGTGTGCCTTACATTCGGATGACAAAATTTTAAAGGTCTTTCAAGGTCATGTGGGATCATTCAAGGTCAAAATCCTTAAAATGGGCTAGGATGATGAAACTTGGTGAAATGCTTGAGTTTTTTACGGTCATTCCAAGGTCACGCAGGGTCATCAAGGCTAACAATCACTATGTCTGGTTGTATGGTCATGAAATATGGTGGCACAGTCCACTGATGCGATTGCCAATTTTTCAAGGCATGTCTGGGTCATCTGGGGTCATCCAAGGTCAAATTCACTGCAAAATGTGGTATGGTCATGAAACTTAGAGGGTGTGGTCAATATTCCGTGCTGAAAATGTTTGGAAAGGTCATTTCAATCAAGGTCAATCCGTCATGTGGGGAAGTTTACAAGGTCCACCATTGGTCAGGAAACTTGGTGGGTGTAGTCAATATTGGATACCGATTTTTAATGGTCATCTGGGGTCATCCAAGGTATTGTGCAAACGCTATGGTAGGAGCCTCTCTGGTTTCCCATCACAACCCCAGGGCTGTGACTTGATAGTTATGGCGCTTCCTCCTTATACTACCGACGACGAGCGGTGGACGATTTGTGGTTCGAAGAAAACGACTGTTGAAAATTCAACTTTGAATTGGTCCTCATTATGAGTGTACCATGTTCACCACATCATGGAAATGAAGTCGATTACGACCTTAAGTGAATTCAATAACGACTTTGCCCAGTGTAAACGCCCCTCCTATCAGACTACTTTGTCTTTAAATCCTGACCCTTCAATTCTAACACTCATTTCCTTTGACCTTGTTCTTATTCCCTAACCTGAAGCCAAAATTAAACCCTTAATTCAAGCCCATACACAAGGGGGGGGGGTTTCCATGTGAAACTTTCCGACGGTGCGCTCAATGCCAAAAGATTTAGGAAATGGGACTATTCCTGTTACATCTCTGAAAATTTGATTTTCGGGTATTTTCTGTAGAAAATGCTAACCTTTGCAGACTCACAGATTTACTGTTCATTGTGACGCCATATTTTTGGTATCAATGAAAGAGGAGGGACAAAACTATCCATTGCCTATCAAATCATAAGCACTGTGTGCTTATAACAAATTCCCGACAAGGGTGAGAACACCCCAACCTTGGTAAACCGTCTTACAAAACGGGCTTGTAAGAGGAGGGGTAAAGGTCATTTTAAGGGAAAATCGAGGGCTTGTCCCTTTAAAATAGGGCAATGAAGTATTGGACTGTCATGCACAAACAGTTTGTGTCGCTGACATCGCAAGTTTTGTATGGATAATGACATCAACAAATTTTAAAGGGTGGATTGCATGACTTGGAAAACTGCCATAAAATTTTGTTAATATATAAATGCAATCACCATTAGTTTCCAAAACTCATATAGCTGACCAATATCATCCTGGTGTTTCATTTGTTCTTTTATGCACAATACATCCAATTTATGATACTTGGTGCATTGAGAACATGTTGCAAACTTTGGCTTTTTTGCATCATAATTGAACTCATTACATGATATTTTTTTGCAATTTGCTCCAGCTAAAAGTTGGTGCAAAATAACCTTGAAATCAGCTGAACATGCAAAAAATCAAAATGGGGTCTTGAGGGGTTGTCAAAGGTCATCCAGCGGTATTAAAAATGTTTCTGTGGACATTGTCCCCATTACATAAACAACTGTATGACGTCAGACAACAGGTGTCCCTGGAAATGCTGTGTGCTCTATTTCTCAAATTTTTCTACCACATCAACAAATTTGACATTCCCATGCATAGATTCATTGTACTTAACAATATTGATTCAAAATAAATGCCTGCACTTGGCTAATGCAAACCATTTGCTTTTCTACACAAATATCATAGCTCTCCAATAAGTTAACATTAAAGGATTTTGTTATTTTTTAAACTGGGAATGCATTGTGTTTGAAAATTGGTGCTGATTATATTACTGCCATACTGGCAATAGATATTTCCATCTGTAGATGTTTGGGGTGCAAAATGTTGTAAATTTGTGATTAAATTACATAATATACTCATTTTGCTATCAGCTTTGGTAGCGCAAACTCAATCAAAAAATAAAAAAATGCAAAAAATTAATGTGCTATCAACAGGTGGCAAGTAGAGGAAGGGGAAGTCGGAACTGGCAAGTGGCGTACCCATGGGGGGTTAGTGATTTTTGCACATGCACCAATTTACAGTGAAAATAACATAACATAAACATGTATAGTGTATACTGTACTAACTAACTTAATATATGCTTGCCCCTGAAAATATGTCCCCCCTTAGCATCCCGCAAAAAAAAAAAGTGGTTAAACTTCATGCCCACTGCTGAATGGAAAGTTAACTAAACCAGACCAGGAAGTGTAAAGAGAAAAGGAGGAAGAGAGGGGAAGAGTGAGGGGGGAAAGGGGGAAGGTAAGGTGAAATTGTTATAGGCCCTATTGAATATTTGCATCGTGTGCGTCATGACAAACCTCAAGATCCCCAAGTCCCGCCCAACTTCCCGCTCGACTTCAACGTTGCAAAGCACTGGGAAAAATTTAAAGGTCCATTATTTGTTGCATCCGTCCAAAAATGATACATACACTCGACAGGGGGGAAATGATAGGTTTGCACTAGCTTACCAAACATTGACCTAGTTAAGCTACCAGTTGGGTATAATAATTTGAAATTATTACAAATCAATTTGAATATTATATTATTGACATTTGAATTTATTACTGGCTTTAATAATTTGATTATTATTACAATCAATTTGATTTTATTATTTGAAAAAATAATTTGAATATTGTTACTAATCAAAATTTTTGAAATATTTCCATAAATAATAAATACAATCAATTTCAGGACAAATATTATTACAAATCAATATTACATTTTGTAAACCCTTTTAGATTTAACCATTTGAAATAATAGGTCAAGGTTCGAGTTGCAATGACTTTTCTAAAAACTTTGGTAGAATCTAGATTATAGACTTTGTCTTCCACAAAACAAAGATTAGAGTGCAGTTATGTTTTTGGGTGAGGACACTGTGATCCTTGCACCTGTCTGCTTCACAAATTCATCAAGTATTTAATTTTATTTAAAAAAAAGTTGTTTAAAAGTAGCTAATGGCTTTCATAAAAAACGACGTATTTCGTAATAATGTAAACAATTACGAGCCAGGGTCAATGTTCAAATGATATTTGGTTAATGATTGCATTGTTTCAAAATTGTTTTCCTTGATGAGAGCAAATGTCCAAGTTTAAACACGCATCAAAAATGGCAGATTTGGCATGTATTTGTTAGTGTTTTAGTACTGTGTGCATGTTTGTTCCAGATACAGAGGGAAAGGGGTCAAGTGTGGTTTGCATAGGAGAACATGGCCTCCAAGATCCTGACGTTGTACACACCTTATACCAATTTTGTCAAAGAAAGTCTTCATACCAGAGTTGCAGATTTTTTGCTTAAAGGTTGCAACAAGAGATTTTTGAGTGCAGGTACCCAAATATTGTTGTCATATATAGTAATTTCCCCTAGATTAGACACGCACTAGATTTCTATTTCTTACCTTGTCTTAGGATTACAGAAATGTCTTAAAAGGGGAAAAAGGTGTTTTGGTTTGATTATAATGTCCTATAAAAATAAATAGGTTGAATTTCGTATTCGCTCAAGACTATACGAAATTAGAAATTTCACATTTGTACCAAAAGAAGAAACATTTCTCAGCTTAATCCATTTCAGATACAGGTAGGGATATTGTTGATGGAAATCTTTCATCAGGGCAAAAATCAGTGCTTAGCGATTTTAGGTACACCCTGAGATGTGAAATCTCTGTTGCACCTTTAATTAAACATAAATTTGTCAGTTATTATCAACTTTGGACTTCTCCTGAAATTAAAAATTAGGTTTACAAGATGAGGAATTCCTGCTAATAGGGGTCATTTGGCGGCAATCGGTGACCGTGGGGGCAGAGCATTCATTTATCGTGGATTTGTCTTTATGAAGGGTAATGAAACCCCAATTTAGCGTGGGTGAACCTCGAGAAAGGGGGGCGGAAATCAGGGCGGGGGAAATTTCATAATACAGGGGTCTAAAAATGTCTAAGGTATCACCAAGGTGATAATCTCCATAACCATAAGTTGTTGGTAAGTTAGATACAAACTAGACCTTTTTTTAATCCTTGTAAAAGAGGAACACTGTGGTTAACTTTTATAATACCAAGCATTTTCATTTTTGACCCCCTGTTATTAGAATTTCCCCCCTCCTGGATTCAGCCCCCACTTTCATGAGGGGCACTCCCGAAATTGTTCATTAAACCTTCATAGAAGACAAATCCACTGAAGAAATGGTGCGCTGCTCTCCACGTCATGGGAATTGCCTATAATGACCAACTATAATTTTTCAACAAATTCAGAAAACTAAAAAAAAACAAAATATGGACCCACCTCATAAAATGCTTGTGTGCATTACCAGAAGGACTGGAAATGAGACCATATGATATTTGATAGAAGTCTCATATGGTCATTGTGTTGAGTAACCCTTTCCAACATGGTAAAAAGTTCCACATTTCATTTTAACTCCACCTTATGCAGACTAGAGAAATATAGAATCAGGCAGGGGTGTAAAAGGGGTAGTACTAGGGATCCCCAAATCTCTGAAACTGGGAGTCCAGTAAGGGGTCCAATGACTATTCATACACCTCGAAAATTACATTTCAGGGGTTCGATGAGTGAAATTGGTGGTCCCATGACCACAAAAGAGGTTAGCGCTACCCCTGGAATCAGGAACATTCAGACTTGTGAGAATAGGATTGACTCCTTGACCCCAAAATACCCTTCAGGGAAAAAAGTGATTGAAATACCTTAAACTTAAAAGTCTCGAGAGCATGGGGTAACAAAAGTGACATATTTGTTGGGGTGAATTTTGTTGTAGACTTGACTACCAAAGAGTGTGTACACAGGTATGTATGATAAATCAAGTAAGGCCAACCACGCTCGTGAACATAAAGCTGTTCAAACAGTGTCCAATTAAGTTGAATTTTGACGTGCCAAGTAGTTTAGGAAATGCCCATTATGACATGTGTACCAGGGTCCAGTGGCCAGGGGGTGTCAATAATTCAAAAAATCGCCCATTCAAAATGTTTCAAATTTTATTGTTTCCAATACCCATAAAACATCCCAGTCCAGACACTAGTAAATCTGAAAATTGTGGACCTATGAAATCACGGTACCCAAACACAAACTGAAGTCACGGAGGAGGAACACATAAAGTAAATTTAAGTAATTTTTTCTCAAAATGCGTAAAAATTTGGCAGATTTCAAGTTGTTGTAATCAATCACAGCCTTAAATAGATGACTTTGGAAACTATCATGTCTTTTATATATTTATTTGCCTTTTGTATCCATCAAAAAGATCTCTGAAACATGATTTTCAGTATCTTTTTTTCTTGGAATTGGAAGTGCATATAAGTCAAGAAGCCGACCGAATTTGATCCTTTTTCGCCCTTCCGTTATAAAAACTGATTAGTAACCTTTTTTTGCCTGTAAAAATGCCACCTCTAACCACCACGAAAGTTAAGCCCGATATGTAAGGTGAATGATACAACAAACAATTTGACTGCCACCAGCCGCCTCCCAGGGATCTAGAGAGTCGTTTCTAACGCCCCTCAAGAAAAAATTCAGCTCGTGGCGCAAGGTGGGCACATATAGGGCATATGCAATGCTGCCCATAAAGCCTACAAGCCGCTTGATTGGTATTATATGCCACAAGGTGTTAACAAAGGTTCGTCATGCGCATCAAGTCGTCAGGTCCAAGGAGCCGCCCATTGGCATGCTAAGAAGAGGCACAAGAGGCTCGAACAAGAAGGTCAGAACTTAGAGAGTATTCATAGGAAGGTCCGAATGAAGAACGAGGATAATATGCGGAGGCCAATGGTGCATTCTGATCCATACATTGCATACTTGAGGAGGGTCTGTTCAAGGAAAACGAAGAAAGCTGAGCGTCCTGCAGACAGCAGGCCATTCTCCTAGAAAGCTAACTCTCAATCATCCTAAAATATTGCTATGTGTTATTTATTACTCATATTGAATACTCCTATCGAATGGATTTTTTTTATTTTCTCACAATTTTCCAGTATCCTTATTATTATATAATTAATATTATTATATTTATCATAATTTAAAAACACAGCGGTGTATAAATAAGGAGTTACTCCCAAAAAGGTCTGTTGGAAATTATTTTTTGTTCATCGCTGTTGATAGCTTGCCAATCCGGAAATATGCACCATTTTCCGCAAGATAGGAAAGTCCAGTTTGTGTCACTTTTTGTACATGTATTCCAATTGGAGGTGGAAGGAGGAATCCGAAGGAATGGTAAACAGTTGATGTGAACAGCACTTCAGTCTCTCATTCCTCTGAGACTATATAGAATTCAATTTTCAAGAGCACAAGGAAAGACTTTTTTTAATCTTTTCCAGTATCAGATGTCAATTGGTTAAAATTACCCATTTTACAGCGTTTAAGATTAATAGAATTTTGTGCAATTACATTCGTTATGCCACACAGATAGTTCAAGGTATTCAATAATGATTTATATCCAAATCCCAACTATGGAAAGAGGTACTATTATTATTATGACTTAATGCATTATCTAGAGATATTTGGATATTGATATTAAGTACAACTATTTATCAAGGGTAAAAATGTTGTTTAAAACTGTTATGATTTTGATGGGGGTCTGTGGACCTTTACCATCTGCAAGTATTGTCCAATAGAATATCATTTCGGTTTATTGTCTCAGTTTCAAACCATTACACCAGATTTGAAAAGCTCTGTTCGTTTTTCAAGCTAATGAATCGCAGTTTATAAATGTTTTAAAAAATTATTTTACATATATGTAATAAGGTTATCAAAAGGAGGGCCGATTGGTGGTTGTTTTATTTTGGGACACCCTGTATAGATAAACCGTTAATCTGACAGATAATAGCAGCCAGATTAGGATTCGGGACATCACTAAAACCCAAGTTACCAAATATTACCAAACTTCAATGGTTTAAAGATGTTTATTAAATTATGACGATGTCGAGTGGTGTTTTTTGGGGGGACACCTGTATGAATAAAACGGTTAATCTGGACAGCATAATACACAGTCGGATTCGGATTCAGCATCACAAAAAAACCCCCTGTACCAAATTTAGCCACACTCTAAACGGTATGAGCGATGTATAATTATTGAACGAAAATCCGAGAAAGGCTGGCCCATGTGCATTTGTGTGTGCAACACGTTGGGTACCGCTTGAGATATGGGCCGGTCATCAATTTGATTTGTTAGTAACTTTTGGTTCCCATATTTAGTGTTAGGTCAAAGTTTACTGCTTCCCTCTTTTACTTGTGTGAAAACAAAAACACACCACTTTCTCACAATCATACTACATATTCCCAGTTCGTGCTCGCTAATTTCCACAATAATAATACAATTATAGTATACAGTTATTGAGCTTTATTTTTAGCATACATGTGGCTGTTTCAAGTGAAAATAAGAAAGTTAGCGGTGCCCAAATTTTAAAAGGGCACAAGCATTAATGTAAAGAATAGCAACGTTGTGGGCACCAAGGTAAATGGTAAGGGCACCCAAGGCAAATTGCCTTAGGTCCCTTAAAGGTTATTGGTGTAGCCTGAGTCTAGTGAACCAGAAACAACAAGGTTCTCAGGAGTGACAGCATGCACCTTAGAAAGGTGCCTTGCTCATATA